>JAMWET010006985.1:197500-200000 GCA_024036415.1 Prochilodus magdalenae
CAGTTCCTTATAGCTTCTCTGTGAACACGGATCTCTACGTGAGACACAGCATCACTAATCCCCGTCTCTGGTCTATGCCCGTAGCTCTGGTGGCCAGAACCTCCAGCCTTCAGGGCGTTCCATTCAGCTGGAACATCGTCACTTGCGCCGAATATGAGCAACAAGTCAAAACTAAGGAGGACACCAAGTTCGACCTGATCCACATGATCCAGGTTCCAGCTCTCAGCTTCAGTGAGAATGTGGTTAGATGTTCAGCATCTCCATCAGGTCTAACAATAACCTTTGACCTTCTGACCGTAGATGCTGTACTACGTGGACGATCCTGCAGCAACACTGAAGTTCTTCCACAGTATTCTGAAGGACAACGGCAAACTGCTGATCATCCATGAAGCAGGTGAGACTCACTCAGGTGGACCTACACAGAGAGCACGGTGATCACCGCCGGCATAATCATCCATATCAGAACATGATGGGAATGCCGGTGCATCACATTGGCCTCCAGTTCCCGATATTTAGGGGGACCCATTCTTCTGGTCAGCGTAAGAGCAGGTCTGTCTGACCCTACGTTCACACTGCTGGCGAGAAATCGCTAAAGCCGCTCCCGGTTTGTCTCCTGTGGGTCCAGGGAAGCTAGCTTCTTTTGAAAGAACATATTAGTATGGGATAACTTATTGCACTTTGGGCTAGCCGTATTGGCCAGTTAGCATGCTGGCTAACCTAGCTAGCTATCGAGCGACATCACTCCCTAGAAACACTCCCAATCCCAAAGGTCTATGATGAGTTGTTGATTCACCATGCCATAACTCATAAGGCTCTGTAGCTTGTCATTGGCCGCTTGTCGCCAAATCACGGCGACTGCGAATCCCGTACTCCCACAGTAAATGACTGGTCGCTTGTCGCCTGCTGTTTTTTACCAAACATAGTCCTGGTGGTGGCAGGTCACCACCTTACCGCTCCAGCATCACCGGGTCTTTCGCTATCACATGAATTTTTAGAATTCTTTAGAGTTAGGTGAGGCCAATTCTTCCCTGAGCAGGGTTTAGGACCATTTTGTGCCATAGGTGCTGCACACAGAGTGCGGAATGTGTCTTCTGCATTAACCCATCCATGAAGTGAAACACCCACATACACCCACTAGGGGGCAGTGAGCACAATGGCCCGGAGTGGTGGCTGGCCCTACACACAGAGCCCGACGAGCATTTGGGGCTTGGGTGCCTTGCTCAGGTGACTTCAGTCATTACTGTTGGTTCAGGGAATCGAACCAGCAACCTTCCGGTTTTAGACTGGTGAATTTAGACTGGTCACAAGGCAGGCTTCCCAACTTCCAGCCCACGACTGTCCCCCATCGGAGACATTCCTTGTCCTTCCAGATATCGCCCTGACTTCCAGAGTCCCCCAGCGCTGCCACTTCTAAGTTATGTTCGGAGAAAATTGATGGTGGAGGTGTTTTGATATCGTTTATGGCCTGTCCTGCTGTAGGCTTCACGTAGCGTCATTCCCAGACCCCACACTCGTGGAATGTCAATTCAGTTCTGAGACTTCCCGGCTGGAACGTTGTCCCAACGTTTGCTCATGCCACAAACACTATTTTTAAATTGTGCAGAAGTGTACGCACTGTTATTTAGCAGCCCTTGTTTCTGTCTCATGTCCACACACACAGCGAACAGTGGCTTCGAAGTCCTGTGGAAAACCTTCAAGAAGGAGCTCTGCACCAACACGCTCTCGGACTACATGTCCGCCGGGGACATTAAGGTCCATCTGGACGCCCTGGGGCTGCGCTACGAGGAGCTGGTGGCCAGCAACACCCTGGACATCACTGAGTGCTTCACGGAGGGCAGCCGGGATGGAGAGATGCTGCTGGACTTCATGACGGACAGGGAGAACTTCCGCACCTCCTTCTCGGACGAGGTCCGCTCCGGCATGCTGGAGCTGCTGAGGAACGAGTGCAGCACCACCATAGATGGACGAGTGCTCTTCAACTGCAGCCTGAGCGCTCTGCTCGTTCATGCTTAACAACCAAGACATCAACACTGCGTGATGAGATGTAGTGTAGTGTTGATTCAGAGAGTCGCAATTAAAGAGGAGATCAAACCGGCTATTAATTACTCAATAGAAACTTTTATGATCTATGAAAATTGATGTTCAGGAAAGGTGATCGTTAGGTAGCCGTTTAAACGATAAACAGGGTAGGTAGGTGGTTATTAAGACCGTGTCCAGCAGATTCTCTTTCCTAATCCTTTGGTCCACATGTGAATTGAAATACGACGGTGTGCTGACAGAGAAGGACCCTTTTCAGGCTTTATACACTCATCCTTAAAGAACAGCTGCACCCCGAAGGAGGTGTGGGAGTGCAGGTGTGTTGGGAAGGAGGATAAAGGTGACCAGGATCAATAACTGATGATAAATTTAGACTGATATGATCAATATTTATTGAGCTACACATACAGAAGTCTGTCTCTCAGTATGGCGTCGGGCCGCTGTGTTCGCTAACCCAACACGC
>JAMWET010006985.1:205000-320000 GCA_024036415.1 Prochilodus magdalenae
TCATGGTTTTTTATAAGCATATAAATTTGGATTATTTAAGCAAAAAAAAAAAAAGGTTGAATTTAAGATCCTGTCAATCAAAAGCATTTTTGAGTTGGGTAAAATAAAAATTTAATTGCTTGTAATAAATTGTAACAAACTGAATTTTTTTAGGTAGAAAAGTTCTTGCTCTAATAGTCACGGATCCCTAATGATTTTCAACACGGCTTAGCATCGCTCCTCCTACTAGGGCCCATTCTTCTCTCCAGAATTCCTCTAAGGAAAAATCTTCTTACGTTAACTTTCAATATCAGTGAGGAACATGGCGCTGCCGTCTTGTTCTGACAGCGACGGCCTGTGAACGTCTTTAAGAAGCCTCAAATCTTTGGCTTTGATCTAGGTGCATCCTCTATTTGTTGAATCAGTGTTAGCTTAGTGCTAATGCAGTACTAGAATCCCATAGATGCGCTAGCAGAAATTAGCTCCATCAGAGCTGCCTCGTGTTCCTGCTCAAGCTTTGACATGTATGTCCCGACCCGGAGGCCCTGCTCTCATAGCCACACATCCCTCCTGGTTTTCAACACCGCTCCTCCTATTACGACCCATTCCTCTCTCCCCTTTCCTTCTCCATCACTCCTTACATCCCCCATCATGTCGGAGCGTCTTGGCGACGGGACACGCGCTGCCCCTCTCGAGTGTTTAATGGCCGAAAGCCGAGACGTGACCTTGAAATACGGCTGCGAGATGCGGCTGGCGTATTTCATCGGGAGGTGGGGGGATTAGCGCTGGTTAGCGTCCGAGGCTGTATAGAGGCGGCTCCTGGCCTTTGATCGATGCCTCCTGCCTCTTTTCCTCTTGTGTCTGTCGCGGGACGTCAATTAAAGCGGGATCGCTGCCGGATTGCAGTTTCTGGAACTCGGGGAAGGAAATAGAGGGCTTGGAATTTCTGCGAGAGAGTGCTGAAATCAATCCTCGGTGCACCGCGGACCGAGAGGAGACGGAACTCAGCGGGTCGTCGGAGGCCGTGATCAAGATTACCTTCGACTAGCCCATTAATCTGCGCCGGGATCATCGGGAGACGTTCATTTTTTGGGGGGCTGCGGATGAATGGGGAGATTACTATAGATAGCAGTGATTTACGGGGTGCTAATGATATTTCACGGCAGGCTGTTCGTATTAAACTCCACCCGGGACGCGTTTAATCTGCTGGTTTAAAGGAATCGCTACAGACGTCTCATTAATTGACCCAATTCGTCTCCTGATTGATGCCGACTCAACGTTTCCTTTCATAAACTCCTCAGTGTTTTTGTTTCCCGTGACTGCGTTGACGGAGAGCCCTTCCGGGCGGGAGGTGTCGGGGTGGAGGTGCATGAGACGGAAGGCTGGTGAAGTTAATTAACGACAGCTTTGGGCCAAACTCTTAAGGCGAACCGGTATGTGTTTGCTTAATTAAGACCCAGTGTCAGCTGTTCACTTCCTCCATAGTGAGGCACCATAGGCCTCTTTAACTCTGCCTCATTACTCCTGGATACCTCTGCCTCAGATTCCCCTCCGATCCGCATTATCCCTGCTGTCAGAGCGCTCCGATACAGATACCCATCACCACTCTATTTCATCCTGACGGTTGCCAGCGCACCGCCGTTATTATATTTCTCAATATTCACCTAATCGCATTCCCGCGCCCAAAGAGAAGGCGTTCATCAAAACCCGACTCTATTCACGCGGGGCCTGTATCGCTTTCGCAGCGAAGACTCTTCATATATCATCATCCCAGCCAGCCCTCGTCCCTCCCCGGAGCCCACGGGAGGCTCCTGCGCCGTATTAATCAGGCTGTGTTTTAACTCGGGCTATATTAAAAGCCATTGCCGGAATCTCGGAATCTCTTCTCCCTCGTGAAGCTCAATTGTGCATAAGAAATGAAGTTCCTAACTTAACGCTCTATTTAAAGGGAAGGGTCTCCGGAGTGGAATCTCCGCCTATAATAAAGCTCCCCACCGGTCACCCTTTTCATTTAGCATCCGCACAGCCGCCGGCGGGAAACTCATTCGAACAGACTGGAGCGCCGAATCAACCCTGTTCCCAGCTTCGGAGAGATCAGATCCGATAAAGATGGGTCTTCTAGGAACACGGAGCAGACCGGACCTGCACTCCAGTCTCCAGGGCCGCTATCACGTCCGTCAGTGTCTGCTTTGAATTATTCAGAATCCCATAGGAATTCCGGAAGTACGATCAACAATTCAGGATTCCTCCGAGTCTGATTCCCAGACCACAAGGAAGTATTCCCAGTGCTGACCCACCATTAGCACTTCAGTATAGTCCGAGATTAACCTTAATCCAGGCCAGATTGTTAATTGTTGTTTACTAATGCAGTATTTCTAAATATTTGGCCACTTTATTAGAAACACCCCCACTTGTACTTCCACACACTGGCCACTTTATTAGAAACACCTACTTTGTACTTCCACTAACTGGCCACTTTATTAGAAACACCCCCACTTGTGCTTCCACTCACTGGCCACTTTATTAGAAACACCCACCTTGTACTTCCACACACTGGCCACTTTATTAGAAACACCCACCTTGTACTTCCACTAACTGGCCACTTTATTAGAAACACCCACCTTGTACTTCCACTAACTGGCCACTTTATTGGAAACACCCACCTTGTACTTCCACTAACTGGCCACTTTATTGGAAACACCCACCTTGTGCTTCCACTAACTGGCCACTTTATTAGAAACACCTACCTTGTACCTCCACTAACTGGCCACTTTATTAGAAACACTCCCTTGTACTTCCTCTAACTGGCCACTTTATTGGAAACACCCACCTTGTACTTCCTCTAACTGGCCACTTTATTGGAAACACCTACCTTGTACCTCCAGTAACTGGCCACTTTATTGGAAACACCTACCTTGTACCTCCAGTAACTGGCCACTTTATTAGAAACACCCACCTTGTACTTCCTCTAACTGGCCACTTTATTGGAAACACCCACCTTGTACTTCCTCTAACTGGCCACTTTATTGGAAACACCCACCTTGTACTTCCACTAACTGGCCACTTTATTAGAAACACCCACCTTGTACTTCCACTAACTGGCCACTTTATTGGAAACACCTACCTTGTACTTCCACTAACTGGCCACTTTATTGGAAACACCCACCTTGTACTTCCACTAACTGGCCACTTTATTGGAAACACCTACCTTGTACTTCCACTAACTGGCCACTTTATTGGAAACACTCACCTTGTACTTCCACTAACTGGCCACTTTATTAGAAACACCCCCCTTGTAACTCCACTATCTGTCCATCTCTGGTGGATGTTCTCTGTTCTGCTGGTGGGGACAGACAGTGATAGCGCTCTGTGTTTAACCGATGGGCCCCGGGGTCCTCCCTATTATTTTACCTGGTTGTTACTAAGGCTCCTCCGTTGTTCATCACGCCTCATGCAGCTTGTAGCACATTTGCTTCCTCGCGCAGCAGGCCGATCCGTCCGCGGGCGTATTGATGAGTGTCTGCTGGAAGCCGTTAGAGTAACCAGGCCCTAATCCCTCAGTGAAATTGATCTCGTTTGAGATGATCCATGTGGGCCTAGTAAAGCGCGGCCTGGCATCGTGTTGTGTTTTACCTTTTAGCTCCTCCCGAGAAAGACG
Source organism: Prochilodus magdalenae (assembly GCA_024036415.1). Taxonomy (NCBI): domain Eukaryota; kingdom Metazoa; phylum Chordata; class Actinopteri; order Characiformes; family Prochilodontidae; genus Prochilodus; species Prochilodus magdalenae. The sequence continues at coordinate 208,638 of JAMWET010006985.1, forward strand.
TTATTCATCACGGAGCCGCCGCGCAATAAGACCCCCGGAGTAATGAGGCTTCTGCGGCTGCTGTCAGCCCCTCACCGCTTTATAAAGGATGACACAATTACACTTTACTGGCTCCCCAAAAACGCTGACAAGCTCCGGTTCAATACCGCACGCTCCTGACTGGCTTTCTCGCTCCGCCAGTCGTAGGTCATAAGCCATGCGGTGAGAGGAGCTTCTTGTCACGGTGCTTTTCTTCCCTGCGAACAATGTGAATGTCATACGAGTGTTATTGCGGCGTGCCAAACGCTTGTGAGCGCTAACGACGAGGTGGCGCCGCTGCTGAAAGGGGGAATTGTGTTTATTCTTTACGGACGTCTGGCATTATGAATGCTTTAAATACGGGCTGCTCTGACAGCCCCAGTGTGACGAGGTGCAGCCGCGCTCAGTGTGCCTGCTCTTAATCTCCCCTCGCTGCTACACAAGGCACTCCGCATGAGTCTGAAGTGCGTGTAATCGGAGTCTTCCCATAATGCACTACACACAGCAGCTCAATGAAGAGCGTTTATGTGCCGGAGCCTTCCATGCTATCTCAGCGCCAGGGCTACTAACGGGGGGATTCGAGAACCCCCAGCGCAACGGACAAGACAGGTGTGGCTAACGTCGTTGGTGCAGAATAGGCAGATACAGAACCGTACACAGAGCAGCGCCAACGCCAGAACCCTCTCTCCTTATATTCAATATACGGCCATAACAAGGGGCCTCCTAACAACCACCTGGAAGACCTGGTAGACGCACCCACACTGTCCTCTATCAGATAAACAGCACCTTCACCTCTGAGGATAGGGAGGAGAACATCCAGCTCCACTCCTGCTTCAGATCTGAGAACATCCCAGAGACCCCCTCTGTTCGTCCTCCTTCCACTGTGAGGAGACACCTCCTCAACGCTTATGGAGGTCTGAAAGGAGGTGTAGCTGTTCAAGAAGCTCCTCACTGAGAAAAGGAGCTGCTGGTGTTCTCAGAACAATGGACTGACCACCCCAGAGTCCAGAACCCCAACACCACTGTGTGTTTGGGGTTACCTGGATGGTGAGAAGAAGCAGAAGATGCTGAACCAACTTCTCAGACTGAACTGTGGAGGGGTGTCCTGAACGTCAGTGTCCATGGAGGCTGGAATGTGGGTAAACACTCAAACCCCGACACGATAGGGAGTAGTTGAGGTGTACCAGTAGGGCACACTGTTTAGGTCTGCCCTCAGAGCGGGCACTGAGTCCCTGCTAGCCAGTAAAATGGTTAGTGCCACGCCTCCGGGCTCTCCTCCGGCCTCTGTCAACTCCATGGACTACATTCCCCAACATGCACCTGGTCATGATGTCATTACCACATGCTCACAATCCTCCAATCATGAACGGCCTTCCCGATCCTCTTCCACCGAGCACTGATCCTGTTCACCTGTAGCTCATTACCTGTATATATACACACCTTGTGATGTCACATGCTCACCAGTGGCCAATCACACCTCACATCCCCACTCGTGTTCTCCAGAGTTCTAACCACAGTGCCCAGGCGCCTGTGTCGTATATACACCGTCCCTGCTGTTGCCTCTTTGCGAGGTCTTGCCAACTTTGTTGACTACTGAGCGTGTTTCTGAACTTGACCTTTGACCCGGTTTCTCGGTTTTCCTTTTGTCTCTGCCCTTGGACAGTTTGCCTGATCTGATTGCTTGTTTGGTTCCTACTTGGGTCTTTAGGCGCTGTCTCTCCCTGATTGGTGTGTCTTCCGGTTCTCTGCTATATGGTCTGTCTGACATCACAGTGTCTTCCCTGTCTGCTATGTTCGCCCAGTCTGCTCGCTCTCTGTTAACGCTATCATGCTTCGTTCCATCACTGGCCCTGTCCAGTAAATCTGAGAGAGCTGAGTCCTTCCGGCGTCACAGTTTTGTTGAGCTACTTTGCTTCCTGTCAGTGTGTCCACACATTCTGATTCAGCCTATTCCACTTATTATGGTTTCCTTAGTGTAGCTAAACTCTGACAAAACCTCTTCATAATAAAAGTAACACATGGACACAATTTACTAAGACATGAGAATTGGATGATAATGCTTGCCAACTTGATAAGGTGAGGGAACATGATAATTAAGTTTTGATAGTTAAGCTGTGGCCATGACTTAATAAGCCATTTAAACAGGACGATTAAGACATGGGTACAAGATAATTAAGTGGTGGCAATTAAGTCATGGCCACAACTTTAGAAGGCATAGAAACATGGTAATTAAGCTGTGATGGTTATGTTGTGGGAACGTGATAGTTAAGTTGTGAAAATAAGATAATTCATTTGTGATAGTTAAGTCAAGGCTATAACTTAGTAAGTCAATGAAACATGATAAGTTGTGATGATTATGTTTTGGGAACAAGATTATTACGTTGTAATAGTTAAGTCATGGCCACAACTTGATAAGTTATAAAAACATGTTAATTAAGTTGTGATGGCTATGTTGTGGGAACAAGATAATTCTGATACTTCATAGTCACAGCTTTAGTCTTAGAAATGTGATACTGTATTTAAGCTGTGAAGGTTATGTCATGGGAACAAGATAATTAAGTTGTGACAGTTATATCGAGGGAACAGGGTCTGGTTGTAATGGTTAAATTGTGGGAACAAGATAATTAGTTTGTGGTTGTGAAATCATGGCCACAACCTAGAAGGCATAGAAGCATGAGACTTAAGTCATGGGTACAAGATAATTCAGTAAGGGTAAATAAGTCATGGCCACAACTTAATAAGGCATAGCGTAGTCGTGACAGTTGTGTTCCCACAAGAACACAAGACAAGGAAGTCAGTTATCATGCCTCCTATATTACAGTGTTCATTTTAGTACATCCTAAAAGCAGCTTTCAGACAAACCAGGTCTCTCAGAAAACGCTGTCTCGGCTCCTGAGGAAATGGACATCGGGACAACAAGTGACCCCAGACACCACAGCCTCCAACGAGGCTTACACAAGGTCACAATAAACTACAACCACAGACTTTACTGACCTGCACTTCTATTATGCTCTAAAACTATTTATTTTATTTTATTTTATTTTATATTATTTATTAGTATTTCATTTTATTTTATATATTATTATTTTCTTTTAATTATTATTTATTTATTTATTTTATTTTTATTAATAGTAGTAGTATTTTATTTTATTTATTTATTTATTTATTTATTTTTATTAGTATTTATTAGTATTTATTAGTATTTTATTTTATTTTATTAGTATTTATTAGTATTTTATTTTATTTTATTTTATTTTATTTTTTATTATCCACCGCCTCCTGAAGACGTGAGTTTAACTGTGTGTTTATACAGTGTACACATACATACCCACACTGAGGTCAGTGCGTGGGCCTAAATGAGTTGTTGTGTGTATTAATCTGGGCTGGAGGACTGAGAATAAAGGGCTGAATTATAGCAGGAGCGATATTTCACCGCCTGTCCTCCATTAGAATAGCTGATGATTTTCTCTGGAATGGTAACAGCGTTACGCCGCGGCTCTTTCTCACTCTAATTACGGCCCGTGTAGCGCCACAGTCCTGCCGCGCAGGGGGAACTGCCCTGAGCCGTGATGAAGGTGATTGAGGCCCGTGCAGCCTTAATGGTAATGAAATGTGTGGCTGTGCGTTAGCGGCGGCGCGGCGGCTAACTGTTTATTTATTAAAGGAGGAACAGTCCGCCTCTGCGCGCTATCAGTGAGGCTTGTCAGCTGCAGCAGCCAGGTGATGCATGAGCCAATATGTGGACTGGAGAGGACTCAACAACCACACATCAGTATGAAAATCAGCTTTCCTCTGGAAATAGCCGCCGGCCCTGCGGAGCGCCACAAAGCGCCGCTAATCTGCGGGTCATAAACCCGCGCGGGACGCCTGGGGGATTTTCAGGAGACAGAATTCAGAAACGTCCTGCTTTCCCATTCCATAAGCTGCACGGACTTGGTCCCCGCTTCGCTGGGCTTGCTTTAATAGTGTGTGAAATGGAGACTCGCCGGCCGTCCCGGATCTATAAAGATGGAGGAGTGACCCTGGTGTTTACTGCTTCCCGAGCTCACGGCCCGAGGCGAGTCCAGACCCACCGACGGAGGCAGATTCCTGAACATCCTTACATACACTCTCACCCGGCCACTTTATTAGAAACACCTACCTTGTGTTTCCTCCAACTGGCCACTTTATTAGAAACACCCACCCTGTGTGTTCCCTTAGCTGGCCACTTTAATAGAAACACCCACCCTGTGTTTCCTCCAGCTGGCCACTTTATTAGAAACACCTACTCTGTGTTTCCTTCAACTGGCCACTTTATTAGAAACACCTACCCTGTGTTTCCTCCAACTGGCCACTTTATTAGAAACACCCACCCTGTGTTTCCCCCAACTGGCCACTTTATTAGAAACACCTACCCTGTGTTTCCTCCAACTGGCCACTTTATTAGAAACACCTACCCTGTGTTTCCTCCAACTGGCCACTTTATTAGAAACACCCACCCTGTGTTTCCTCCAACTGGCCACTTTATTAGAAACACCCATCCTGTGTGTCCTCCCACTGGCCACTTTATTAGAAACACCTACACTCTATTTCTCACAATTGGCCACTTTATTAGAAACACCTACCCTGTATTACTCCAACTGGCCACTTTATTAGAAACACGTACCCTGTGTTTCCTCCCACTGGCCACTTTATTAGAAACACCCACCCGGTGTTTCCTCCAACTGGCCACTTTATTAGAAACACCGACCCTGTGTGTTCCCTTAGCTGGCCACTTTAATAGAAACACCCACCCTGTGTTTCCTCCAGCTGGCCACTTTATTAGAAACACCTATGTGAATGTGAGTTTGGTAAAGCTACTGTCATGTGTCCAGGTTGGAGAGGGAGGAGCTGCTGCGGATGCCCGCTGGTGTTGAACAGTCTGCTTCGTTCCCTCTCTGATGAACGCCAGACTGCTTTGAGCTGGTGCTGTGTAACGCTCCTCCGCTCAGTCTCTACTACACCCGTAAAAAACTAGGTGGGGGTGCTGGTGTTCCTGGTGCTGCTCTTGTGTCGGAGGACCGGAATAGAACTGACCCTCTGTTGCACTTCTGCTGAAGGAAGGTTTTAAGGCGGAGGAAGCGGAGGAAGCGGTGCTGGCGGTGGTGGTGGTGCTGGCGGTGGTGGTGGTGTTGGTTGTAGTCTGGTACCAGTCCCCGTGTATCCGGACCGTAATCCTCTTACTTGTCCCTGTCGGATGAGAAATGCAGATCAGCACATCATCACCCTGAAATCCGCCGTGAGGAGAGGACTCCCTCTCTCGTACTCGCTGAGCATACCAAACACTGTTTACACCAACACGATCTTTCGGTGCTGAGGGTGTTAGGTCCCGTGACTGGGTGGCTCTTTCTGTGATTGTATGCTTCTGGGTTGGCACTGCTGCACGCCAGGTGGCACGGTGGGTAGCGCTGTTGCTGCGCAATAAGAGTGGTCTGGGTTTGATTACCAGCTGGTGTGTCCGGGGTCCTTTCTGTGTGTCCTCCTCCGGGTGCTCCATTTTCCTCCTCCGGGTGCTTCAGTTTCCTCCTCCGGGTGCTCCGGGTTTCTTCCTCCGGGTGCTCCGGTTTCCTCTTCCGGGTGCTCCAGTTTCCTCCTCCGGGTGCTCCGGGTTTCCTCCTCCGGGTGCTCCGGGTTTCCTCCTCCGGGTGCTCCAGTTTCCTCCTCCGGGTGCTCCGGGTTTCCTCCTCCGGGTGCTCCGGGTTTCCTCCTCCGGGGGCTCCGGGTTTCCTCCTCCGGGTGCTCCGGTTTCCTACTCTGGGTGCTCCGTTTTCTTCCTCCGGATGCTCCGTTTTCTCTGGGGTGCTAAATTGCCCTGCAGGTGTGAATGTCTGTTTGTGTGTCTTGTGATGGACTGGTCCCCTGTTCAGGGGCTCCAGCAACCCCCATCACCCAGGAGGCTGAGTGGCTAAGAAATTGAATGAAGGAGTTGCTGCATGCCTGGCGTCCCGCATTCCCTGGCATGAGCTTGGCCGTACCAGTTGGCACTTTCAGCCCATCATTCCGAGCAGTCTCTGATTCGTCCTCCGCTGTGCCAACCAGAAGACCAGTTTGTTTATTTGTGAACATTCGCATCAACCAGTGTGAGAAAGGCCTTTAGCTGGTTAGAGGTTCTCCTGGGTTCCTATGTGACCGTTCAGACCACTACACGGCTTGCTCTTGGAACGGTGGTCCTGAATCTCCTCCATTTGTACCCAGTCTGACTGACTGTGGACGGTGGAGTCCATAGAGATGGTTCTGTGACCCTGTCTGTCCTGATCAACAGCTCTTCTTCTGAGGTTCTTCAGAATCGCCTTTGAGGGTGCCATGATGCACCTCCTCATGTGTTGTGAAGGTCAGACTTTGATAGAACCCTGTTCTTTAAGCCTGTTTGGTGGAGTCCAGACTCCACCGTCCACAGTTGGACAGACTGGGTACAAATGGAGGACGTTCAGGCCCACTGTCACCCTCCCCAGGACTGGACCAAGATAGCTCCAAGAACACCTAACTGCCAGTCCAACGTTACAGCCCAGTCTTCTGGTCTCGTTTGTGTAATCTGTTGGGTCGTTGGTTCTCTTGGTGTCGGTTCTCTTAATCTACCATTAGAACGCGTGAGAAACGTTAGAGGTCGTGTTTCTGTTCTGAGGTCATCTGAGGTTCTACAGAGACTTTCTCCCAGACTTCCCCGCGCCCCTGTAGGGAGCCCAGGCGTGTTGGACCTGTTCAGACTCTTTATGGTGATTTGGTGAATGTATTTTTAGGATCTTTTCCCGCTCAGCCTCCCAGACGCGATATTCCCTCCTTCCCTGTAGTCTTTGCTCCACTGCTGATGGCTGCTGGGGTGCAGTGAGGTCCATCTGCATTCAGTGTGTTTCTGTCTGTTCATCATGTAGATCATTCCGCTTATTCTGAGCAGGCAGCCGTGCTTCCAAAGCTGTTCAGTTTCCCTTCACCATTCCAATTTAACTCATCCCAACTTTGCTTAGTTGGCCTCCATTATTCCAAATTAAGTCATCCCAGAGTTGTTCAACTGCTCATAATTATTCCAGTTCAGTTTTCCCAAAAGTGCCCAATTACCTTTATTATATCAATGTAACTCATCCCAATGTTGTTGAGTTGCTTTTCATTTTTCCGTTTTGATTTGTTCCAAATCTATTTAGTTTTCTTTCATTATTTTAATTTAACTCATCCCAACGCTGTTCAGATTCCCTTCATTATTCCAATTGAACTAATCCCAAAGCTGTTCAGTTGCCCTTCATTATTCCAATTTAGCTCATCCCAAAGCTGTTCAGTTGCCCTTCATTATTCCAATACAACTCATCCCAAAGCTGTTCAGTTGCCTTTCATTATTCCAATTGAACTCATCCCAAAGCTGTTCAGTTGCCCTTGATTATTCCAATTGAACTCATCCCAAAGCTGTTCAGTTGCCTTTCATTATTCCAGTTGAACTCATCCCAAAGCTGTTCAGTTGCCCTCATTTTTCATTTTGCCCAAAGATGTTCAGATTCCCTTCATTATTCCAATTGAACTCATCCCAAAGCTGTTCAGTTGCCCTTCATTATTCCAATTGAACTCATCCCAAAGCTGTTCAGTTGCCCTTCACTATTCCAATTTAACTCCAATTTAACTCATCCCAAAGCTGTTCAGATTCCCTTCATTATTCCAATTGAACTCATCCCAAAGCTGTTCAGTTGCCATTCATTATTCCAATTTAACTCATCCCAAAGCTGTTCAGTTGCCCTTCATTATTCCAATTTAACTCATCCCAAAGCTGTTCAGTTGCCCTTCATTATTCCAATTGAACTCATCCCAAAGCTGTTCAGTTGCCCTTCATTATTCCAATTGAACTCATTAGTTGCCCTTCATCCAGTTTAAACTTAAGCTGTTCGGCCCTTCATTATTCCAATTGAACTCATCCCAAAGCTGTTCAGTTGCCCTTCATTATTCCAGTTTAACTCATCCCGAAGCTGTTCGGCTTTCCATTGGAGCTTCAAACACATGCCGCAGTTGTGACGCATGGTGACCTCATGGTGACCAGACGTTTGCCCATGCAGGGTATGTACAGGCGCTGTGAATAGTTCCTACTGTACACGTATGTGGCATCAGTCGCCCGGGCTGCTCTACCTCAGCATGAGTGTCCCTCTGATAAGAACCGGGCATAATTACCCACTCCAGCTTCTGGAGGGCTGCAGAGCGCCAGCTGAACGGATTCGCTCGTGATGAGCGCGAGACAATGAGTTTCTAAATCCTGAGAGCGGGATGGTATCACTCCACAGCCCTCGGTGTCTGTGTGCGCCATAATTGCGGCTGAGTGACTTTAGTCCGAGTCCTTGACCCAGTTCAAAGGCCTTATCACAACGGGCCGCTCCGAGTCAAGATTACTTTCTGAACTTCGGGGAAGGAGCGGAAGGATGGAGGGAGGAAGCCAGCTAATGTTATTTGCACAGATATGTGGAGGATGCACAGCTCAGAGCAGTTTAGCGAGCTGTTTGGAGATGCGGTATGGGGTAACCAGCGTCTCCCCGCGCTCCGGCAGAGGCAGCATGCTTTTATCCACGGCATGAAGCGCTCCGGGCTCGGAGGAAGCTTGAAATAGTCATTTTGGATTTGCCGGCGACCCCATACTGTTACCCTCGGGGTGGAGGGTGGAGGTAAAAATGCAATTGGAAGGCTAAACGAGATGCCCCCCGCCGCTGAGCCTCCGCTGGCCTCTATCTCTGTAAGTGTGGCCACCTCTTTATTCATATGGGTGATTCCAGGTAAAGCCGGAAATGACCGGCGGGGTCTCACACCACACCAAATGTCTTGTACTACTGTCACGTGCGTAGGCTGACGGAGGAGATCCGGCTCCATGTTTAAGACCCAACAGATCTAAAAATCAACATCACACTGACGTAGACGAGTCACCCACACCCTCAAAAGACACGACCTCCATCAGCATTATCCAGATACACTCCAGCGAGCAGTGCTGTCCTCCATGAGTCCTCCTGTTAGTGCAGCACCATCGGCAGACGGCTGCACCACGCAGGACTACATGCACACAGACCGTTACCACGACTGTCCTTAACACCACGTCACCGTCACCAAACACTGCAGTGGTGTCGTACCAGACTGTCATGGAGTGACTCAGAATGGCGGCGGGTCATCTTCAGTGACGAGTCCCGCTTTAGTCTTGGTGGAGACGCCCAACGAGTCCGTGTGTGGAGGCACCGTGGGAATGCAGATCTGGAATCACCGTCCAGTAACTGCCAGGAGTTCCACGGATTAATCAGCTTTACTTCCCAGTGATGAGTTCGGATGTTGGCTAGCCGGTGATCATGTGATTACGACACTAACAACATGGATGCCTTAGAGAAGACAGCCGGATCGGAGCCTGGTGATTCCGGGCTGTGTATCCCTGGTTGGAAAGGGCGCCATCCTGTAACCCTGTGAAGTTCGAAGTCTGTAGTCTCTGTTTTCAGAGTATTACGACTTCCATGCCAGATAAGGAACCTCGGCAAAGCCGGCTAGTTTGTGCCTAACTCGGATACAAGTAAGTGAGATCCCAGGGCTCGGATCTCCGGTTCCCTGAGGGCTAACAGTGTGATCCATTCTGATATTTGAAGTCGGATATTTATTCCAAGGCATTCCAGCCTCCCGTGGAGTCATTCAGGACTAGTTATGGTTTAGGCCTGAGGTCTCAGACACCAGGCCGGGCTTCCTGTGAGCGAGCATTTAGACACTGGCCGTCTGGTTCCATTCAGCACCACTGTGAGGAGTCCTGACTCCTCTGAATGACCCTCCCAAGACAGGGAATATCCAGGTTTCAGCAGAGTGTGGACTCCTGTGATAGACAGGGTTCTGGAGAACCATCAGACCAGGACAGAAACCAGGAGGAAAGCCAGAGAACCCAGGAGCGTTCCGGAGCTCAGGAGCAGGACGTGGAGTGGTGCTCTTAAGGTTAATTAGAAAAATTATCTCATCAGCTGAGGACAAGCGGAGAGATGGACCCCTCCTCCTCCTCCTCCTCCTCCTCCTCCTCCTCCTCCAAAACCCGGAGAAGAGAGACGGAAAGCTGCTGGCAGACATGCTAATCTCTGACGGGTCTGTTCTGGGTCCACCTGCGATCCGTCTCTGTCAGAGCCCCAAGATCCGCTCCAGTAAACCAGTGTGACTCAGATACTAATGAAAACAGAGCGGGACAGAGGAGCTTACTCCCTCCATCTCTCTCTCCCTCACTCCCTCTATCTCTCCCCCACTCCCTCCATCTCTCCCTCCATCTCTCCCCAATCCCTCCATCTCTCCCCCAATCCCTCCATCTCTCCCTCACTCCCTCCATCTCTCCCCCACTCCCTCCATCTCTCCCTCACTCCCTCTCTCTCTCACTCCCACACTCTCTCTCTCCCTCACTCCATCTCTCTCCCCCACTCTCTCCCTCTCTCCCCCACTCCCTCACTCCCTCCATCTCTCCCCCACTCCATCTCTCCCCCACTCCCTTCCTATCTCTCCCCCAATCCCTCCATCTCTCCCCCAATCCCTCCATCTCTCCCCCACTCCCTCCATCTCTCCCCCACTCCCTCCATCTCTCCCCAATCCCTCCATCTCTCCCTCCATCTCTCCCTCTCTCCCCCACTCCCTCACTCCCTCCATCTCTCCCTCACTCCCTTCATCTCTCCCCCACTCCCTCCATCTCTCCCCCACTCCCTCCATCTCTCCCTCACTCCCTCCATCTCTCCCTCACTCCCTCCATCTCTCCCTCACTCCCTCCATCTCTCTCTCCCTCATTCCCTCCATCTCTCCCCCACTCCCTCCATCTCTCTACCACTCCCTCCATCTCTCCCCCAATCCCTCCATCTCTCTACCACTCCCTACATCTCTCCCTCCATCTCTCCCTCACTCCCTCCATCTCTCCCCCACTCCCTCACTCCCTCCATCTCTCCCTCACTCCCTCCATCTCTCCCCCAATCCCTACATCTCTCCCTCCATCTCTCCCCATCCCTCCATCTTCTCCACCCCTCCCTCATCTCTCCCTCACTCCCTCCACATCTCTCTTCCACTCACTCTCTCCCCCAATCCCTCCCTCCATCTCTCCCCCACTCCCTCCATCTCTCCCCCACTCCCTCCATCTCTCCCTCCATCTCTCCCTCACTCCCTCCATCTCTCCCCCACTCCCTCCATCTCTCCCTCCATCTCTCCCTCACTCCCTCCATCTCTCCCCCAATCCCTCCATCTCTCCCCCACTCCCTCAATCCCTCCATCTCTCCCCCACTCCCTCCATCTCTCCCCCTCCAATCCCTCACTCCCTCCATCTCTCCCCCCAATCCCTCCGTTCTCTCCCTTCTTCTCCCCTCACTCCCTCCATCTCTCCCCCACTCCCTCCTCTCCCCCCAAATCCCTCCTCTCTCTTCCCACTCCCTCCATCTCTCCCTCACTCCCTTCCTATCACTCCCCCACTCCCTCCATCTCTCCCTCTCCCTCCATCTGAGCTGTCTCTCCCTACTCCCTCTCGTCTCTCCCCCAATCACCTCTCTCTCTCCCTCACACTCCCTACATCTCTCTCCCGTGTCCCTCCATCTCTGTGCTCAATCCCCTTCACTCACCTTACCTATCTCTCCCTCACTCCCTCCCTTTCTCCCTCACTCCCTCTCTCCCTCACTCACTCTCTCTCTCACTCCCTCAACCCCTCTGTCTCCCCCTCTCTCGCTCACTCCTTTCCTCCCTCTCACCCTCTCTCTTTCCCTTTCTCTCGCCCTCTCTCTATCCCTCACTCTCTCCCTTACTCCCTCCTTATGTTCCTTGCTCTCTCCCACCCTCTCTCTCTCTCTCTCTCTTTCTCTCACTCCCTCCATCTCTCCCTCACTCCCTCTCTCTCTCTCTCTCTCTCCCTCTCTCTCTCTTCCTCTCTCCCTCTCTCTCTCTCTCTTCCTCTCTCCCTCTCTCTCTCTGTCTCTCTCCCTCTCTCTCTCTCTCTCTCTCTCTCCCCGCCTCTCTCTCCCTCCCTCTCCCCCCCCTCCCCCCTCTCTGTAATGGTGAGGTGAGCTGCTCTCTCTCTAATGCAGCAGATACCGAGACTCTATTATATTATGAGGTGAGATATCCCAGCGCGGTTATGAATAATGTTTGTTTGTGGGCCGCGGCTCTCGGCTGTGCTTTGGCGCAGGTGAGAATAGAGGAGAATGATAATTCCCCGTATCTCCCTCTGACAGTCAGAGCGTGTGTATAATAGACGCTCTCCTCAGTATCGCCCGTTTCAGCTCTAACGCCCTTGCGCTGGTTCCTGACCCGCTGTCTGAATCCCTCAGCCGTCCGGCCAGATCTCCTGATAGCGTAGGGCATTTCTCATAAGGTCAGTCCTTTCTCCTCCGGCGCCGGGCTTCACTGCCTAATTCGCCAGTCGTGCTGGCATTCGGGGGATGTGATTAGAAACGGTGTGTTTAAACATCCGTCCTCATCACTCAATTAGTGACCAGCCGTCCAGACGGACGGGCAGGAAGCTGCGCAGGAGCTAAGGCCAGCCGTGTCACCATGCATAACTCCAACACAGCACCTTCACACACCTAGCCACCTTAAACCCATCAGTGTACTCACTTTCTATCTACTACTATTCCCAAAAGAGGACGGGAAAACGGGCCGATTCCAAAGTCCTAAACCGCTACGGTTTATACAACCACAACAGAGCTACAGAACCAACATGGTGGACTATGTGGAGGACAGTTGGGTTCCCAAGGAACAGTTACGTGGGTACGGTGGGTCACGGTACATGGTGGATGTTCATCTTTAATCCAGGCTGGAGTTCTTCCAGTTCACCAGATTCCTAATCCAATGTTCCGTTCCACCTTAAATACTGCAGCCTGTACAGGAACCAGAATGTCCTGCAGCTCCATTTAAGGTGGAACAGAGAATTCCCAACACAAGCTGGAGAACAGGAACTCCAGCTCCCACATCTCTAACAGGATCCCGGAACACCTTTAATCCTGCAGTCTGCACATTCCACTCCGGACAGATTCCCAAACCTCTCTGGACAATACGGAGCAGCTCCGCTCAGCCTCTGACCCTGAAGAGACTGAAGAGAGGAGCAGCTCCACCTTTATTAGCACCACCACCCCAACAGCAGCCTGTAAGTAGCAGCCATGCTGTGTGATGGTATCCGTGTGTGGCGGTTGGAGCAGATCATCTTAAACTGAGAGCTCCATAGTGAGGATCAGCTTTACTCTACTTTGTGTTGGTGTCCAGATGGAGTCAGTAGCTAGTACAGGGAACGCTAGCTACTAGCATTAGCTCCAAGTAACTAGCATAGCTAACTAAATAGTATGAGGGCGGAGCTTATTTACACAGAGGCTCATTTTATTTAGTCTATTTCCCCATGGTACTTTTGTGTGATAATCAGGGGCGGGGTCTCGCTGTAAACCAGCCAATCAGAGCAGAGCTCATTGAAATATTCATGAGGAGCTCACCAACACAGGGGAAACAGCTTGTTTCATTCTAGAACCAGATCATAGGGGAAAAATGGGCCCAGTGTAGAACCACATCCCGGGGAACAGTGACCTACCTTCTATGGAGAACCTCAGAGAACCCTTTAAACAGTTGATGGTTCTGCGTCTTGACACAGATGTGATATATGCACTTACAGTTCAGACTCTGCACCTCCCACACAGCTCCTCCACTCCTCTCGGTGAGGAGTGAGAGATAATTGAGCAGAATGTAAGCGGAGGTGTTTGAGGTGTGTACGGTGTGGGGGAGTGAGGTGGGGGTTGTAGTGTGTGGAAGTGAGGCTGTATAAATGATGGAGTGTGTGAGCAGACAGCTGCTGTTCGGAAGCTCCTCTGAGGTGTGTGATGAGCAGTTAACAGGTTTTTGACGAGGAGGTAATGGGAACGCCTGTACGTCGGCTTTTGTCCACCATCCAAGCCTGCGGACCTTATCCACACCGTGCCGGCTCTCTCTTCTACACTGCGTAAAAAGACACGACGCTTTAGATTCATTTACTGTGCGGTCAGGCCGGCCGTGTAATACGCTCTTCACCTTCACTCCAGCTTCCTTTCTCCTCAGGACTCTCAGCTCCTCCACAGTTCAGTCCGAGAAGCTGCTTCAGCATCTTCTGCCTCTTCTCTCCATCCAGATAACCTCAAACACAGTCAGTGGTGTTGAGGTTCTGGAATCAGTTCATTGTACCGAGAACTCCAGCAGCTTCTTTGTTGGATGTGTGCGGCTCCTTTTCTCAGCGAAGAGCTTCTTGATCAGCTACACCTCCTTTCAGACCTCCATAGTGTGGAGGAGTCTCTCACAGTGGAAGAAGGATGGACAGGAACACCTCTGGATGTTCTCAGATCTGAAGTAGGAGTGGACATTAATGTCACACCTTATAATAAGAGACCCTGAGACTTATCAACCAATCAGAGGCCATGTTCCTGACCAATCAGAGGCTGGGTTCTTGACATGTTAACCAATCAGGGACTGTGTTAATGACTTATCGACTAATCAGAGACTGTGTTCCTGACTTGTTGACCAATCAGAGGCTGCATTCCTGACTTGCTGATCAATCAGAGGCCATGTTCCTGACCAATCAGAGGCTGGGTTCCTGACATGTTAACTAATCAGAGACTGTGATAATGACTTATCGACTAATCAGAGACTGTGTTCCTGACTTATTGACCAATCAGAGGCTGTGTTCCTGACTTATCAACCAATCAGATCCTGTGTTCCTGACTTGTTGACCAATCAGAGACTGTGTTCCTGACTTGTTGACCATTCAGAGGCTGTGTTCCTGACTTATCAACCAATCAGATCCTGTGTTCCTGACTTGTTGACCAATCAGAGGCTGTGTTCCTGACTTGTTGACCAATCAGATCCTGTGTTCCTGACTTGTTGACCAATCAGAGACTGTGTTCCTGACTTGTTGACCAATCAGATCCTGTGTTCCTGACTTGTTGACCAATCAGAGACTGTGTTCCTGACTTGTTGACCAATCAGAGGCTGGGTTCTTGACATGTTAACTAATCAGGGACTGTGTTAATGACTTATCAACCAATCAGAGACTGTGTTCCTGATTTATTGACCAATCAGAGACTGTGTGGTTCTGACTTATCAACCAATCAGAGGGTGTGTTCCTGACTTATAGACCAATCACAGACTGTGTTCCTGACTTATCAACCAATCAGAGACTGTGTTCCTGACTTGTTGACCAATCAGAAGCTGTGTTAGTGACTTGATAACTGATCAAAGGCTGTGTTGCTGATCCTGATCCAGGTCACTGGAACACCGCTACCCTTTGAAGTAAATCTGCAGCGTGCAGCATTCCTGAGATATTAATTCTATTATACACAGCGCCCTAATAATCCTAATCATGGTTTGAAAAATGTAGGACTGAAAGTTTAAATACCTGATAAATACCTGATCACTGCAGGGCTAGGTACAGCGGAGTGGACGGGAACCGGACCATTGTCCAGCAGTGAGTGGAATGAAACCCAGAGAGTGACGTAAAATGATATCCCCCTTTCAGAGAGAATTACGCTCACGCACTGTGTGACAGTAATAAATATCAGACACCCTGACCCTCACAATCATGACCTCATCATTAATATGAGCAGGCAGTGTGATGGATCTCAGCGTGCTCCAGTGGAGCCGGCACTGGCCTTGGCTCGTATATTAGCCCCGCTGGAGGCCTGTAGAAGAGCTCCCTGCTGAGGGGACTACATCCTAAAGCCATATTTTAGATGGAGTGAGCATCTTAAAAAATAGTCTGTGGAACGTGCTGCGTCTCGCCATGCAGGGGCTGAGTCTAGTACTACATCCTCAACACATCACTTAGGAGGACATTATGGGAAACTCTAATCTCCATACGACCCACACGCTCATTCTGACAGACTGTAATACACTACAGGAAGTGTAGGGGGCGATACGACCCACACGCTCATTCTGACAGACCGTAATACGCTACAGAAAGTGTAGGGGGCGATACGACCCACACGCTCATTCTGACAGACCGTAATACACTACAGGAAGTGTAGGGGGCGATACGACCCACACGCTCATTCTGACAGACTGTAATACGCTACAGGAAGCGTAGGGGGCGATATGACCCACACGATCATTCTGACAGACTGTAATACATTACAGGAAGTGTAGGGGGCGATATGACCCACACGGTCATTCTGACAGACCGTAATACACTACAGGAAGTGTAGGGGGCGATACGACCCACACGCTCATTCTGACAGACTGTAATACGCTACAGGAAGCGTAGGGGGCGATATGACCCACACGATCATTCTGACAGACTGTAATACGCTACAGGAAGCGTAGGGGGCGATATGACCCACACGATCATTCTGACAGACTGTAATACATTACAGGAAGTGTAGGGGGCGATATGACCCACACGGTCATTCTAACAGACTGTAATACATTACAGGAAGTGTAGGGGGCAATACGACCCACACGGTCATTCTGACTGACTGTAATACCCTACAGGAAGTGTAGGGGGCGATAATAATGACCAGTCTGTTCCAAGTAGCACTGAGAGGACTCAGTGGGGAAGTAACTCTGCTCAAAAGGGTTTGAATTTCTACATGAATCAAGTATGTCTACATTTTCTTCTTCTACTTTTACTTTTCCTTCTTCTTCTTCTTCTTCTTCTTCTTCTTCTTCTTCTTCTTCTTCTTCTTCTTCGTCATTTTGGTTAAGAGATATTTGTTCACCAGCTAGTTGGTCCGTTAACAGGAAGTTTTTGAGATATTGACACTGTTCCACTTCCAGAACCTTCACCCTTATTGGGAATGTTATGTATGCATACAGCTTTTTGATCCGGCTTGCAGTTTTCAGAAAGCCTTCATTAAATTCCATTTTTTTCCCAATTGGGAATTAATGGGAAAAGTAAACACCCATCTCCTGTACCTCTGCTCAACTGACAGACAATGTTTCACATACACACTCTCAGGGCAGAACCCCAAGCACAAATCCAGTGCTGGTCTGACCTGCACTCATCCGTTTGTCTTTTTTTTCCATCCCTCATTTCCCCATAGACTCCCATTCACTTTAACCACATTTAGACCTTACCGTCTTCTTTATCCGTCAGCCACCCAACTGCATGGACTCACTCAGGGCAGAACCCCACAGACAGTCTGATCCACAGACATACTGACCTGCACTCCTCTACGTGTCATTTATTCATCCCTCCTTCCTCCCATAGACTCCCATTCATTTTCAGCAACCGGCTAGCAGCAAGCTACAGCTGCCCTTTTTCCGGTTCTGGCTGAAGCTGTGCAGACGTAGGAGTTCAGAGAGAGCTGTGTGCACATTTGAATCTTGGTAAGACTTCTCTGTCCTGTTCGGTAATAGACAGCTCCATCTCCAGACGCTCCGCTAGCTGTCTGTTTTGCATACACTGGAAGAAGACCAGCGTTGCACACGGCCCTGGATCTGGGTGGAAGTGGCTCGGCTTAATCAACACCAAACCCTTCCAGCCAATAGGGAGCGTTAATGCGAGTGACAGGGAAGGGAGAGGCTACGTGCTGAACTCCCCTGAAGCCCTTTGGAGCTCGTGCGGCGTTTCCATTCCACCTTAAATAAACTGAATGCATGTGCGGCAGTTCAAAGCTGTGTTTGTTGTGCTGCGTTCAAAAGTCTACTTTTTAAAAAAAAACCTCATTCCCGGCCTCATAGCAGGACGCAGCTGACGGCAACATGAAGCCACGCAATTGCTAGCATGCTAACAGCGTTAGTGCGTTAGTATCAGTGTAGGGTATATACAGAGTACGTAGTATATCCTGGGCTTGTCTGGATTCAATAGCGAGATGTCCATGCCTCCCAGAAACATCCATATCTGGTTTATTCGGCCACGGCTGTCGACTAAGCTCGGGTCAGAGTGTTCCATGCACCATTGTGACTTTTTTGTTTTTCCGTTTGCCGTTGTCCATCTACTGCAAACATGGGAATGCAGCTTCACATTGAGCTAAAACTGTCCCCACCGAAGCACCTGGTACGGTTTGGCTGGTGCTACGACTGATACGACTGTAGATGGAACACGAACTCCGAATCTGAACCAGTCTGGTAGAATCCTCCCTGTGACTCTGTAATGAATTCCAATGGACGAATGGGAAATTGAATTTCCGTGTTCCCGCTTGGTCCCGGGGATGTAGAAACGCCCTGTTTAGGAATGCGCTGCTCTTTGTTGTCTGTTATTGCTTGTTATTCTTTTATCATTTCTATCACACGTTTCTTATCAAGCTCTTCCCGCTCGCACTCGTAGCGCGGCTTTGATTCGGTGTCAGCCTTAATGTTGTGTGAAATTCCTCCCGCTGCATCTGCGGGTGTTTTTTCTCCCCTCTCAGTCTCCAAATTGAAATGATAGTTCTGCTTAGATCAGACATATCAACTCCTACAGGTACACGAAGCCTGAGCGCATTACTCTCCCCCTCTCTCTCCCTCCGTGCAAAGGTGTCAGGAGTCGTCTCGGCAGCTTGTCAGCGCCGCTCTGCAGCATGTCTGGAGTGATTCATCTTGTTGCCAGGATCATTAACTTCCTGTTGGAAGGACTGACAAAGAGAAAGTCAAAGCAGACTCATGGAGGATCCTCTATGTGCCGGCAGGTCTTCCATATTAATTAGGCAGACACTTCCTCCTTCTCCTCCGTAAATATGCTCTCATTGTGCTTCCAAACACCAGATGACAGGAAAAGGGAAGTGTGGAAAAGGGAAGCGTGCGGTAATGTGCTTTTCATTGACGGGGTAATAGGAGTGGTGAGCTGAGCTGTGCTGCAGACTACGCTGCATGGCATTTAGCAGATTCAAACATCTGTATCATTTACACCTGAATAAAGCAGAGGATTAAATCAACACCATCCCAGCAGCACTTACAGCAGGTGGACAAAATAATGGAAACCGAGGCTCACTGGCCATTTAATTAGATACACCCAGGGTATACAGGGCTGTTAGGGGTTAGGGGGTTTAGTGTAAATGTAGGGGTTAGGGGGTTTAGTGTAAATGTAGGGGTTAGGGGGTTTAGTGTAAATGTAGGGGTTAGGGGTTTAGTGTAAATGTAGGGGTTAGGGGGGTTAGTGTAAATGTAGGGGTTAGGGGGTTTAGTATAAATGTAGAGGTTAGGGGGTTTAGTGTAGATGTAGTTGTTAGGGGGTTTAGTGTAAATGTAGGGGTTAGGGGGTTTAGTGTAGATGTAGGGGTTAGGGGGTTTAGTGTAGATGTAGGGGTTAGGGGGTTTAGTGTAGATGTAGTTGTTAGGGGGTTTAGTGTAAATGTAGGGGTTAGGGGGTTTAGTGTAAATGTAGGTGTTAGGGGGTTTAGTGTAAATGTAGGGGTTAGGGGGTTTAGTGTAAATGTAGGTGTTAGGGGGTTTAGTGTAAATGTAGGGGTTAGGGGGTTTAGTGTAAATGTAGGGGTTAGGGGGGTTTAGTGTAAATGTAGGGGTTAGGGGTTTAGTGTAAATGTAGGGGTTAGGGGGTTTAGTGTAAATGTAGGGGTTGGGGGTTTAGTGTAGATGTAGTTGTTAGGGGGTTTAGTGTAAATGTAGAGGTTAGATGGTTTAGTGTAAATGTAGGGGTTAGGGGGTTTAGTGTAGATGTAGTTGTTAGGGGCTTTAGTGTAAATGTAGGGGTTAGGGGGTTTAGTGTAAATGTAGGTGTTAGGGGGTTTAGTGTAAATGTAGGGGTTAGGGGTTTAGTGTAAATGTAGGGGTTAGGGGGTTTAGTGTAAATGTAGGGGTTGGGGGTTTAGTGTAAATGTAGGGGTTAGGGGGTTTAGTGTAGATGTAGTTGTTTGGGGGTTTAGTGTAAATGTAGGGGTTATGGGTTTAGTGTAAATGTAGGGGTTAGGGGGTTTAGTGTAAATGTAGGGGTTAGGGGGTTTAGTGTAAATGTAGGGGTTAGGGGTTTAGTGTAAATGTAGGGGTTAGGGGGTTTAGTGTAAATGTAGAGGTTTGGGGGTTTAGTGTAGATGTAGTGGTTAGGGGGTTTAGTGTAAATGTAGGGGTTAGGGGTTTAGTGTAAATGTAGGGGTTAGGGGGTTTAGTGTAAATGTAGGGGTTAGGGGTTTAGTGTAAATGTAGGGGTTAGGGGGTTTAGTGTAAATGTAGGGGTTAGGGGGTTTAGTGTAAATGTAGTGGGTTAGGGGGTTTAGTGTAAGTGTAGGGGTTAAGCCTTGGTGCTTCAGGTTGAACAGCCCATATTTGAAACATCTAGACAGAGAGTTCTTAAGCACTGGTAAGTGCAACATGTCTGAGATCATCTGGCTGGTGTTCAGGCGTTGGGCAGTAAGAGGTCTGAACGCTGTCTGACCATGTTCACTACTGATGGAACGCTAGCTGAGCACGGATGTGTATGACTGCAGGTGAGTCCGAGCAGGAGGCAGTGCGTCTGAAGTTTTCTCAGTAAAAGGCTTCAGCGCTGCAAGCAGCATATTTACGCTCACGTGGCCTGAGTACTACTGGCCATTAGCATTTTGATTGTCCCATTAGCTAAAATGAGCGCTTCCGTCTTTGGTAATTAATTGCCTCATTTCATTAATGTTGCTGTTGTTTATTTCTGTCCCGACATGCGTTCAGCCGTCCGCTCCTCTGTTCATTTAGCAAACTCCCGTTCGCTAAGGCCAGCGCAAGCTCATCAAAACCTCCAATTAATTGTTAATAGAAATGTAAAGACCAATCAAATTAACCTCCTTTCCAGTACATTACACTCTCTGATTAAAAACAACTGCGTGATAGACACTCGATACCAGTCCGCACGCCAGCGTCTCACTCTCGGTTACGGCGTAGTGCTCTTCCTCTTCTGCTTCTTCTTCTGTTGTTGTATTTTATTATAATTTAAATAAAAACATTTATAAAACGTCATTTTATCACAATTAGGAGCAGAAACATCAGATTTCCTGGCCACTTTACTGGAAACATCCCCCTTGTGCTTCCTCACGCTGGCCACTTTATTGGAAACACCCACCTTGTGCTTCCACTAACTGGCCACTTTATTATAAACACCCACCTTCTGTTCTTCAGATGCTGCACTGCTGACCGGCCCCCCTCTGCCCCGCCCGTTATGGTTGGTCTGCTCCTGACTGCCGTTGTTCAGGTGTCTCAGCACAGCGACTCAGACCGTACCTCACCATCAGTACTGTGGAGGTATGAGGCGGGGTTTCTGATAAAGTGGCCAGGGCGTGAATGTTGTAGGTGCGTTAGTGGTGGCGTCTCGGTGCGCAGTCTTCCTCCCGGTGTAAATCCGCTGTATTGATTCCTGTTGGGAAATGAGTGGTGGCTCCTCCTGACCTTTTCTCCGGTGCGGACCGATGCTGTTGTTGCTTGGTAACATGTTATTACTTAGTGACATCCTGTCCAGTCTGTCCTGAGGTTTGGAGAAAGCAGATGCACCCGAGCAGAGACCTAACCATACTCCGCAGTGTAAGGGCCTGGTGCTAGGGTGTGGTGCTGTATGTACTGATGGGGAGTGTTGGGTAGACCTCAGAGCTAGCACTGTGTTTGTTCTCCCCACAGACGACTACCTACAGCTACTGCAGTAACAGACACTGTTTCTAATAAAGTGGCCAGTGTGTGGAAGCACAAGGGGGTGTTTCTAATAAAGTGGCCAGTGAGTGGAAGTACAAGGGGGTGTTTCTAATAAAGTGGCCAGTTAGTGGAAGCACAAGGGGGGTGTTTCTAATAAAGTGGCCAGTTAGTGGAAGTACAAGGTGGGTGTTTCTAATAAAGTGGCCAGTTAGTTGAAGCACAAGGTGGGTGTTTCTAATAAAGTGGCCAGTGAGTGGAAGTACAAGGGGGTGTTTCTAATAAAGTGGCCAGTTAGTGGAAGCACAAGGGGGGTGTTTCTAATAAAGTGGCCAGTTAGTGGAAGTACAAGGTGGGTGTTTCTAATAAAGTGGCCAGTTAGTTGAAGCACAAGGTGGGTGTTTCTAATAAAGTGGCCAGTTAGTGGAAGCACAAGGGGGGTGTTTCTAATAAAGTGGCCAGTTAGTGGAAGTACAAGGTTGGTGTTTCTAATAAAGTGGCCAGTTAGTGGAAGCACAAGGGGGTGTTTCTAATAAAGTGGCCAGTTAGTGGAAGTACTAGGTGGGTGTTTCTAATAAAGTGGCCAGTTAGTGGAAGTACAGAGTAGGTGTTTCTAATAAAGTGGCCAGTTAGTGGAAGCACAAGGTGGGTGTTTCTAATAAAGTGGCCAGTTAGTGGAAGCACAAGGTGGGTGTTTCCAATAAAGTGGCCGGTTAGTGGAGGTACAAGGCGGGTGTTTCTAATAAAGTGGCCAGTTAGTGGAAGCACAAGGGGGTGTTTCTAATAAAGTGGCCAGTTAGTGGAAGTACTAGGTGGGTGTTTCTAATAAAGTGGCCAGTTAGTGGAAGTACAAGGTGGGTGTTTCTAATAAAGTGGCCGGTTAGTGGAGGTACAAGGTGGGTGTTTCTAATAAAGTGGCCAGTTAGTGGAGGTATGAGGTCCTGTATCAGTACGGATGCATTTCCTGATACGTTATTATTTCTGGGATTTGATCTCCGGGGTGTTTCTGGAGAGCAGTGAGAGCCTGACAGAAGAATCAGGGTCTCCTCTCCCGAGCAGTGTGCGGGTGTTTTAGCACACATAGCCCGTTTGTGTTGCGCCCATTGGTTGCAGCACGCTGCAGACGATTGAGCCAGCCGAGCCGTGCCTGCGTTAATAGGGTTACGGGAGAGGGGGCGCCGTAATGAGCAACAAAAACACTAAACACAACAGTTTCATCTCTCGCGTCCCCACTTGATTAGTTTAACAACTTCTCTGATCTTTCTGTGTGATGGAGGTGTTTAACGGAGAAGCGGGAGGAGGGGGTCCGGGCTGGGGGGACCACCGTATGCCTACGAGGCATAAACATCTTAATGTCAGAGGGAAATTAAAACACTTTCCCATTACCCTGGCCTTGAATCTTAATTCGCTCCTCCGCAGACTATACAAAGTAGGTGACAGGGTCAGTAAACCTTTATTGAACAGGCGAATGCTGACCTTTGGAGACAGCAGCGGTTTAATGCAGGCGGGCGTATACATAGGACTGACTTTAACTCGGTGGCGTCGGCGGCGTCGCCTGGAAGCAGATGGAAACAGTAAATGGCATGTTCGCTAAAAGTCGCTAACAGTCGTATCGATCCTCACATCGCGCCATTTTACAAGGAATCTGCATTCCGCCGCCCGGGCCGCCATGGATTTCGGATAAAGTGGCAGGAAGTAATACCAGCCTGGTTCACTGAACCGGAACGGTCGCTCTCTCATGCTTTGATGTTCGGTTCGAACCGGGGCTCGGAAAAAAACCCCATAAAGCTAGAGGTATCTCCGAGATACACTCCACAACACAAAGCAATTTGGCACCTGCAACGTTACGTCAATAGCCCCTGACAGAAGACGAATGTTGTTATTGCTTTGTCATTTCACCATTAGCCGGCTTTTCGGAGACCCGCGGAGCCTCTTTCAGCGACTAATGCGCGGACACTCCAAAAAGAGCAGCGTATTTGTTACGTCTGACAGACGCCGCTGATGGATTCTCGGCTCCTCAGAGACGTTCCACAGCTTCTCGGGACGGAGATCTGCTTGGAGGAACAGTTAGCCGTGGAATCAGATGTACCTGACTGTCTCTGTAGCCCAGATGTGGTAGATGAACCCACTGTGAGCGAGTTATGAAGCGGGCGAGGTCGGGCCCAACCTGTATAACACATACAGGATGCTATGGTTACCTAACTGGGTGGAATGGAGGACATTCGTCAGGCCGAGGGGAGCTTATTAGCTGACTAGCATGACCTGCGGTTATCTGGTTAGTTTAGTGACGTCACATGACCTTGGTAAACCAATGAAATGCAAGGCGTGTGTTTTGACACCGACGTGAGTCAATGGCTAATGACTTATGAATAGTTCATCCCCAACGGAGGACTAATACGGGACGGAGGACTGGGAGTTGAAAAACTGGACTGTCCGGCCTTAAACTGGGCGTGTGGCTACCCTAGCTAGGAGGCTAATACACAGTCGCTTACGAGTCACTGAAGCTATAAGCAGTTAGCATTAGCCTCATGGTTAATCAATAACTTTCAGAGCCGAAGATCGTAACACATGCTGGAGGTGATGCTGATGTTGGGTGATTAGGGTGGAGTGTTCCCAGGTCTGTGTTACCTTCCGGTTCTGTCCTTAGCCAGGCTGTAATGGTCATGTTCAGATGTTCATACTTCCTGTGTTCCGTAATTAGCCCCAAACAGAGCTAACGGTCTCTCTGTACTCAGACCGGGCTAATGGCTGCCCTCCGGTCCGGCTTGATAATGAGGCCTTCCTGCTACCCGCCTCTGACCAGCTGCCTACCCACCCAACCAGACACTGAAGGAAGACTGACCGGGTTTCCCAGCTACCTGCCCCTGCCACAGCTGCCAACCTGCCCAGTCTATCCCTGATGAAGGACTAACCAGGCTTTCCCACTGCAGACTCATTTTCCCACTACTGAGTTTTTCTTGCCACTGTCACCTTAAACTTCCTAACGGGGCTTCGTTCTTTTCTCTTTATAATGAACTACTGTTACTGAATTTCTGTAAAGCTGGTTTGAGACAGCATGGGTTGTAAATAGCGCTATATAAATACATTTGATTTGGTTAGGTTAGCTGCCCTGAGGGCAGCAGATATAAGAACTACCTTCCCAGTGCTAGAGCACTGAAACACACAGCTCCCTGTCAGCTGCTGGGTCACTCTCGGTTCCGAGGAGCTCCACAAGGGCTGTGGTGTGGTTTTCTGTTAACCTGCTGTGGATTAGCTTAGCAACAGACACTTAGCGTCACTGCTACTCTGAACATTAACTGAACACAGCATCAGGTTTTATACCTACACCAGTGAACTCCCATAGATCCACTACGTACGAGACACCATACAGCCCTCGCTCCTCACCAACACGTCTGAATGACCAGCTTGTTATTCACCAGTGACACAGGATTACGCGGCTTCAGCTTGGTGCGGTGGTGAGGTGCGGGTGTTGTATGGTGTATTGTACACTGTGGATCTTTGGATGTGCACTGATGTGGGTTTAAGGTGGACCGGGAAAACCGGAATATGCTGCTTCGGCCTGGTGAGGATGTTTAGGGTATGATCAGTAGGACCAAAGCACTTTAATCTTAGTCTGGAGCAGCAAGATACCGGCACCACGTTAGATACCACCACTGTCAGTCAACACATTGATTTTTATTTTTATGCCTCATTTGATCACATAATATAATGTTTACACTGTGAAGAAATTTCATGAGGTATGGACCAACAGTAATGGCCCAAAATGACTTTGAAAGACGTTTGGTTCCATTCACTTTCATTCAAATTGAATGAGGTTTTTGGGCTCTCCTGTAAAGTTGCCATTTTGGAGATACCTGTTTTTCTTTGGACAGCGACGATATTCAACTTTCCAATAAGCCCACGGTTGCCACCCGTCTCGTAAAATACGGAATCATCTTTTATTTGTCAATTAAATGTTGCGTCCTGTATTAAACCAATATGGGATGCGATTTGTTCCGTTTTTCCGTAAATGTCTTTAAAATTTGCCACACACACATGAATGATCACAATCTCTCTCAACCCCAGGTCGTAGTATTGGGTTCCTTATTGTTTCACCAGATCTGAGACCAGCAAAGCCCAACAAAGCCCGATCTCAGTGGGCTTGAATGTTAGCTAGCTAGCGAACCTTGCTAACCCAGCTATTGCTAGCATCCACTTGCTGAACCCAAACTGGCCCTTTGTGACACCATTGATATAGTCTTTGGGGGTTTACAGGGTGTTTCTTACTATGAACCCACATCCTTAGGTTCCAGTCGTTAGCTGTTTCTATGTGCTGCTCAGCTCGGGATGAGGCAGCTAGCTGTCTTTGTCAGAACTAGTCGGACGGTCATGTCTAACAGAGGAAACACGAGATGTGGTTTCATAACAAGAACCACGATATGAAACCCACAGACCCTATCATGGATGCCCTCAGTTATAATTCTAGCTATTTCCTTGTGATGGGAACGAGGAGAGTGGGCTCTAATGTTAGCTAGCTAGCATACATAGTTAGCTCAGCTAAGGCTGTGAATCTTTGTCAGCACTAGTTTGAAAAACATGGCTGACAAGTGAAGCACGGAGATTTGGGTTCATAACAAGAACGACAATATAAAGCCGACAGTCTATATCAAGAGTGTCCACAAGAGGCCAGTTTGGCTTTAGGCCGTGTGTGCTAATGTTAGCTAGATTAGCTTGCTAATGTTAGACCCCACCTGAGCTTTTCTTCTTCTCCTTCTCTTCACTAGCGAATAGAATGAGAGGTGAGTTTCTTTTGGGACTCTCAGATCTGTTCAAACAACAAGAGCCTCGGAAAAAACAGTACACCTGTGAGCTGCCTGTTTGATGATATAGGTGCACAGTTAGCACTGTGCTAATTGGTGTGGTATAAGCTTCCATTCCGCGTTAGCTACATTAGCCTCATAGCACCAGCACTAAAGCTAAAGAAACAAACTTCAGACACCCAACATGTCCCGGCTCATCGACTGCATCTGCTGCTACCACTGAATTAGACCAAGCTATCACCTTACCAGCAGCCTAAACAACGCAGGTCATAGACAACACACCAGCCGATTGGTCATCGAGCGCATCAGCTGTGCAGAAGAAAGCGCGCTCAAGTTTCCGGAAACAATTAACCGCTTCATCAAGCCTGAGTCTGCTGTCTACTGAATACGAGCGAGCTGGGAAATGGTGATGGAGCAGAGAGGAACTTCTTCTGGCTAATGAAGTGATTCAGAACCTCCATTACCGTCCCTATTAGACCACTACAGATAAATACCAGACTGAACGGAACCAGATCGGCGCTGCAGTAGTGAGTGTATTAGTGAGGATGGTAATCTACCTTCACTCATTATCATTTAACTCCTAATTCTGGGATTTGGGTTTAGCCTCATCCTGCTGGGCTGGTTCTGTTCGTGTTCTGCTCTGTTGGGTTTTAGTGTTATAGTATTTTCACACCAAAAGGAGCCAAAAAGTGAAACAGAGTCTAATAAACCTCAGTTACCATAGTAACCCTTATGAAACGATAATATATGGCAAAGTATTGGAAAATCTAGTGCAATATATTAAATAATATAATGTCATATATGGGAAACAAGTGCATATATTTTGCATATATTTATATAGTGATAAATATATTACAATATATTGCATAATAAATAAGGAATTGCCGCTTTTCATATATGTTATGTATGGTAGTATAATTTATATTTACTTATATATTGTAATATATTTCATTTTATATGTAATAGACATCATATGTATTTCTCCATATGTGTTTGCATATATGATAATATACATAGTTTTATATATGTGAGAATATTTTCATACATACATGTGGCAATATACAGTATGTATATATTCTCACATATATAAAACTATATATTGCTAACTATAGGCAATTCCTTATGTATTATACAATATGTTGTAATATATTTATCACTATATAAATATATGCAAAATATATGCACTTGTTTCCCATATATGACATTATATTATTTAATATATTGCACTAGCTTTTCCAATACATTGGCATATATTATCGTTTCATAAGGGAAACTGTGTTCGCCAGCTTCAAATTCAGCACCACCAGTTAAGGGTGGTGGAGCTGATTTCAGCCTCCAGGTTCCTGTACGGTTAGATGTAGGGAGGCCATACGTCCGGTTTTGGGGCGCATAGTTCGGATTTTCAACTCCCAGTCCTCTGTCCAGTGCAGCACCTGGACGAACACCTAATAGTCCTCGATTTGAAAAGTTCACTCGTTCCGTGTACCATTGGGTCCATCTCAAAAGACATGCCTTGCATTTCATTGGTTTACAAGGATCATGTGACACAGCTTGCCTACCGGCTAACCACAGGTCCTCCCTCTAAACGCTAGTCAGTTAGTAAACTCCCATCTGACTTAACTCCGCCATCCATTCCACCCAGTTGGGTGAGTAAAGCGTCACATATGTGTTATATAGGTTAGGGTATGTTCTAGTATCGTGCCTGACCACGCCCTTTATGATGTCCTCCACTCTAGACAGATGCTGTATGTTCTAGAACGTTCCACTGCAGTTCTAAATTATTCAGTAGGTTCTTGGGGGGGGTTCTGTTTTTGGAAAGCCACTTTAACTGTTTTACTGCAGTCGCATTTCACTGCAGTAGGAATATCACCAGACAGGCCGGACTGGGGCTAGCTGGTTAGCATGCTAACCTCAGTAGAGTTCTCTGCAAAGCCATACATATACTCAGACACCGAATTAAATCTGTTATTTCATATTCTATTAATCATTTTAGACCATCCTGAAATGTTTCTTAAACGATGGTATTTATAATAGTGCTTTGGTGTTATTGGTACTTATTGGTGTTTTATTGACACTGAAGCTGACAAGCAATCAAACATAAGTACTGGTGCACCTGAGAGCATACCTCAAAGCAACACTAACGCATAAAGAACTGCCTATGGTTACTTCATTGTAACAAAAATTGTTTCAGTGTAGACCAAAAACACTCTGGTATAACTTATGTATATGGTATATATTTATATATGTAATTTTAGTATACGTGGTGCATGGTTAACCCTAACTGTAAAATGAAATACAACCCCAAACCAAAGAGGTTGTATTTCAACCTCCTGAAATGCAGGAACAGATGCATCTTAAATATACTGTATCATTAAGTTCACCGGCCAACAAATGTGTCTGAACCGTACCTAACACTGTGTACCCCCTCCACCAGCACCAAACTGAATTGGGCATGTACTGGACAGGGTTCTGGATGTAGCCACATCAGTGTTCAGACACTCTCACATCAGAGAACTGGTCAGGTGGTCCAGATTTGGTGGATGCCTACCCTGGCCCAATTCCAAAGAGAATTCCCTGTAGGCTGGGATTGTATCCACTGCTGGTAGACCCGTATGACCGTACGCTTCCACACACCTGCAGATTCAGCTACTTCCTTCACACTATGGTCTTTGGCCACGCCCACATGCAGTCCCTCCTTTTAGCCAATCATTAACATCTGCTCTGGAGCCATTTTCCACACATGGAACGAGACATTCCCTGCACTGTAGCACCTCTTCCCAATCTATGAATCCCGTCACTCACACCCCACAGGGATTTATAGCCCCATCATCCTGGTGGAGCGCCATCTGGAGGAGCCTGAAGGTACTACCACCTTAAACACACGTGATGGCTCACTGTGTGTCTGGTGAGTTTAGAAGATGCCCACTTGTACAAGCTGTATATGTGAATCATTGTTAGCTTAGTGCTAACATACTACTACAGTTCCGTAGGTGTGCTAGCATCGTGGCCTCAAATGTATGGCCTGAACTGAAGGCTCAGCTCTGGTAGTCATGCTTCACCGTGGCTGTGATCTATAAACTCAGGCTACACTGCAGGTAAGTGTGTAAGCGATTCTTCCAGGAGCGAGCGGAGGGGATAAAAAGCTGCTCTGTCATTTTTAGGTTCCCTGTTGGCACCATTAGCATTAGCGATATTTTGTCCTGCGTGAGCAATACGGCGTGCAGCACACGGTGATGTATAGAAGCAGAAATAGGCTCTGCACCACGTCCGCCGCTTTCCTTTCACCTTTTTCCCCCTCTCTCTTTTCTTCGGAGTTTGCTCCAGCGCTGGGGCTGATAACCCGGCCTGCACCGATAAACAATCAAAGTGCAGCTTCAGTAGAAACGATTGGGGCCGGCGTCCCGGCAGAGAGATGGGGGCCATTATTAACGGCGGCCCTGTCCTGACAACGCTATTTTCTGGAAGGTAATTGCAGATTCAGATCTAAGAGAGTGTGTGACTGGGAGTAAATGCCACCTCTTTAATTATTGTCTCCTCCACGTCTGCCCCATCGAGCCCGCGAGATGTCTATCGTGCGGAGGGATCCCGGGCCAAAATGACTGTAATGGGACGCGACCGGCGTCTGGGAAGCTGGCGGAAGATTAGAAGCGACAGCTCTAATTGATGGCGGCAGAATTCCCGGATGGATCGTCGGGAAAAGTCACTTTGGAGCCGGCTGTAATTGGAGTGATTTGTTTCCGGCGGAGGATCACACATTTGTTCCCCTCTTATGAGCACCTCTGTCACACTTAAAAACCTTTTAGGTTCTGTTCTCTGTGGAGCCGACGGTGATTCAGCTCAGAATCAGAGAACACGGATCCGGAACTGCGCTCCAGGTTTGAGCATTGCTGTAGGATACATTACTAACAATTACTCAAACAGGGAAAAGGGTGGAGTTAGCTATGAGTAAGGGATTAGAGTAAATGTAGGGGTTAGGGGGTTAGTGTAAATGTAGGGGTTAGGGGGTTTAGTGTAAATGTAGGGGTTAGGGGTTTAGTGTAAATGTAGGGGTTAGGGGTTTAGTGTAAATGTAGGGGTTAGGGGGTTTAGTGTAAATGTAGGGGTTAGGGGGTTTAGTGTAAATGTAGGGGTTAGGGGCTTTAGTGTAAATGTAGGGGTTAGGGGCTTTAGTGTAAATGTAGGGGTTAGGGGGTTTAGTGTAAATGTAGGGGTTAGGGGTTTAGTGTAAATGTAGGGGTTAGGGGGTTTAGTGTAAATGTAGGTGTTAGGGGTTTAGTGTAAATGTAGGGGGTAGGGGTTTAGTGTAAATGTAGGGGTTAGGGGGTTTAGTGTAAATGTAGGGGTTAGGGGGTTTAGTGTAAATGTAGGGGTTAGGGGGTTTAGTGTAAATGTAGGGGTTAGGGGCTTTAGTGTAAATGTAGGGGTTAGGGGGTTTAGTGTAAATGTAGGGGTTAGGGGTTTAGTGTAAATGTAGGGGTTAGGGGGTATAGTGTAAATGTAGGGGGTAGGGGTTTAGTGTAAATGTAGGGGTTAGGGGGTATAGTGTAAATGTAGGGGGTAGGGGCTTTAGTGTAAATGTAGGGGTTAGGGGTATAGTGTAAATGTAGGGGTTAGGGGTTTAGTGTAAATGTAGGGGTTAGGGGGTTTAGTGTAAATGTAGGGGTTAGGGGTTTAGTGTAAATGTAGGGGTTAGGGGTTTAGTGTAAATGTAGGGGTTAGGGGGTTTAGTGTAAATGTAGGGGTTAGGGGGTTTAGTGTAAATGTAGGGGTTAGGGGTTTAGTGTAAATGTAGGGGTTAGGGGGTTTAGTGTAAATGTAGGGGTTAGGGGGGTTTAGTGTAAATGTAGGGGTTAGGGGGTTTAGTGTAAATGTAGGGGTTAGGGGTTTAGTGTAAATGTAGGGGTTAGGGGTTTAGTGTAAATATAGGGGTTATGGTTTAGTGTAAATGTAGGTGTTAGGGGGTTTAGTGTAAATGTAGGGGTTAGGGGGTTTAGTGTAAATGTAGGGGTTTAATCTAAATCTAGGGTTTAGTGTAAGTGTAGGGGTTTAATCTAAATCTAGGGTTTAGTGTAAGTGTAGGGGTTTAATCTAAATCTAGGGTTTAGTGTAAGTGTAGGGGGTAGGGGGTGTAGTGTAAGTGTAGGGGTTTAGTCCTGCCGTTATGACGCGGTAGCTCTATGTAGGTTGTATTGTGTGTGTATGTAGATGAGCGTGTCTGATACCGGATCAGTTTGCCGTTAACTGAAGACGTGTTATAAACTGTTATTATAATTTAGCAGGTAACTCAGAGTTTCTCTTACTGCCTCTTCTCCGTCCCCCTCTTTCTCCTGCTCACCCTCACACAGCATGTCCGAGATCTCCAGCTCTTGATAAAGTGCAGAAGGACCGTTTGCACAGAAGGCAATTAAAAGCTTTAGTGAGTCCGGGCCCCAGTCGACACATGAGCCACGGCCGTGTGTGGAGACGGCCGCAGCACGCGCTCCAATGGCATCAGTAATTTACACTAAATAGACTCCAGGTAGCAAACAGGAGCCAAAAGGAGGGCATCTGCATTAATCAGGAGGAAATTAGCTGGAGTTTAATTTGTGCTGGGCGACCGTGCACCTGCTCATAAACAGATAGAGAGAGAGAGAGAGAGAGAGAGGGAGAGAGGGAGAGAGGGAGAGAGAGACAGAGGGAGAGGCAGAGAGAGAGACGGAGAGAGAGAGAGAGAGAGAGAGGGAGAGAGAGGGAGAGAGAGAGAGAGAGGGAGAGAGAGAGAGACAGAGAGAGACGGAGAGAGGGAGAGAGAGAGAGAGAGGGGAAGACAGAAAGACAGAGGGGGAGACAGAGAGAGAGGGGAGAGAGAGAGAGAGAGAGAGAGAGAGGGGGAGAGAGAGAGAAGGAGAGACAGACAGACGAAGAGAGAGAGACAGTGAGAGAGGGAGAGACAGAAAGAGAGGGAGAGACAGTGAGAAAAGGATAGACAGAGAGGGGGAGAGAGAGAGACAGACAGGGAGAGGGGAAGAGAGAGAAAGTGAGCGACGTCTGGAGGAGAAGGTAGTTCTTGAGTAGAGGGACGTCTGGAGGAGATGGTGGTTCCTGAGTAGAGGGACGTCTGGAGGAGATGGTAGTTCCTGAGTAGAGGGACGTCTGGAGGAGAAGGGAGTTCCTGAGTAGAGGGACGTCTGGAGGAGAAGGTAGTTCCTGAGTAGAGGGACGTCTGGAGGAGATGGTAGTTACTGAGTAGAGGGACGTCTGGAGGAGATGGTAGTTCCTGAGTAGAGGGACGTCTGGAGGAGATGGTAGTTCCTGAGTAGAGGGACGTCTGGAGGAGATGGTGGTTCCTGAGTAGAGGGACGTCTGGAGGAGATGGTGGTTCCTGAGTAGAGGGACGTCTGGAGGAGAAGGGAGTTCCTGAGTAGAGGGACGTCTGGAGGAGAAGGTAGTTCTTGAGTAGAGGGACGTCTGGAGGAGATGGTGGTTCCTGAGTAGGGGGACGTCTGGAGGAGAAGGTAGTTCTTGAGTAGGGGGACGTCTGGAGGAGAAGGGAGTTCCTGAACTGTTCCTGTTCCTGTAACTGTTATCAGAGGAACTCAGTCTTGGTTTGACTCTGCGTAGTGCTAAGCTGCCATTGAGCGGGGATGTCATCCACACAGGAGCTTGAGGGACCGGTCCGGTCCGTTCCCCCTGTTAGATGAGCATGTTTGGCGGTGAAGGGACGGTCAGTGTTGGACAAGGTCAGCGTTGGACAAGGTCAGTGAGTCCTGCAGGGAGAGATAAGACAGTGCTGTATGCAAACATGCTGATAGTGATGCCGTGAGGAGACTCCTCTGCATATCTCCACATCACATCACCCCGGCCCGCTGAGCTGATCTGGGAGGAGGAGCTTCAGCTGACCTGCCCTCCCACAGGAAGCAGACCAGTCGAATAAGCAAACTGGTCTGGGGCTGGTCCAGTGCTAGCATAGATGGTCACCCTGACACGTCATCAGAAATCAGACCCATGTATCTAGATTTTGGATCGGTTGAGCATATTACCGGTTCTAGATAGCAAAAAGGGTTCTGCCATAGGTGACACGTGGTCCATCAATCTGAGGAACCATTTCACTATGCAAAGGACCATTTAAAGAACCAGAACCCTTAAGGAACCACCTTTTTCAGAAGTGTATATATTTAGCTATGTATTGTCTACCTCTCTCTCTCTCCCTCCCTCTCTTTCTCTCTCCCTCTCTCTCCATATTCAGCCCCATGAACGAGTCTCCAGTCTTCTTATCTCACTCCTCCATCAGCAATCGCTCACTGACCACTCTCGCATTAATGCGGTCTGTCCGAGAGCCGGGGACACAATGGACGAGGTGGAAAAATCCAATACAGTAGAGAGTGAGGACGAGCGGAGGAGCTCCAGACGGATGTTTTCTTAGGTGGAGAGGAGCAGCGCACACACATACGGACAGGGATTTCACGCTTGGGCGAGGTCACATTTTAGCTCCGTTTAAAAACGCAAGAGCGACTCAGACGCAGCCCTGAGGAGGCAGGAGGAACCGGAGAGCAGATTACTTCAACAAAGCTCTCCCAATCCATCAGGAGAACCGGAGATAAAGCACAGGAATCAGAGCAGGCGCTGAACCGCACGCCTGCGTGCTCAGACGGTCCGGCGGCGTGTTGGGAAAACCCAAAGCGGACCACGACTTCGCCGTCTGAAAGTGGTCACTGCCGGCATCACTGAATACAAGCATAAGCACTCACACAGGAGTGTGTATTACTGTCTGTGTGGGGTACGTGGCCCTCTGTATGAGTGTAGACCCCCAACCCTCCCCTTACCTTAAATCTTGGGTCACTGATGACCCAACATCCACCATTACAGACCTCCAGCGAGCAGTGGTGTCCTCCGTGAGTCCTCCTGTTAGTGCAGCACCATCGGCAGACGGCTGCACCACGCAGGACTACATGCACACAGACCGTTACCACGACTGTCCTTAACACCACGTCACCGTCACCAAAGACTGCAGTGGTGTCGTACCAGACTGTCATGGAGTGACTCAGAACGGCAGCGGGTCATCTTCAGTGACGAGTCCCGCTTTAGTCTTGGTGGAGACGCCCAACGAATCCGTGTGTGGAGGCACCGTGGTCAGCACCAAGATGAAAGGTCTGTGGTCACACGTCCAGAAGGCCTGGTGTCAGTAATTCACAATGTAGTGTAGAAAGGGAGAGAGAGACAGACACGCCAGACATGCCTGTGATGATGTTACAGACTATCTGACTTCTAACCTGGCTGCTAACCAAGCAGCCCCCAGGGCAGCAGGGTCAGCAGAGGAGACCACCTGAAGGACAGCTGGACAGTGGGCGACGGTGAGGCTCTGCCAGCATGGCAGTCTGGAGGGATTGATATTAAACCTTTACCAATGCTGTGTGCAGGTGTTGGCAGCGTGACTGGCCAGGCAGATGCTTCCTGATGCGCTGGCGGTGGAGTTAATGCTGGGACACTTCCTGGGTGCACTGCTGCCAGAGGAGCTAAGATACTGCACTCCTCAGCTTTCAGTGCATCAGGCAAGGAGGAGTTCGGCCGTGCCCAGAGAGGAGAACACACCACACACTCTCTGCTCCACCACAGCTTTCATTCCGGCTGATGGTAACGTTTATCTGACTGATGAAGGAGGTCGCTTAGTTTAAGCTGACAGTCGTATCTGTAGATACAGAGAGGGCCCACAAGGAGGTAAATACACACACTCACACACACACACACACACACACTCACACACACAGAGCGAGGACGTGTGGCTGTTTTCTGAGACTGTGTTCAGGCTGTCTCTGCAGTGCAGGTAAGCTCCATTAGCAGTCAGTGATCAGTGGCTGTGTAGAGTCAGTGCCGTAAGCTCTCTCTCTCTCTCTCTCTCTCTCTCTCTCTCCTCCTCTCTCTCTCTCTCTCTCTCTCTCTCTCTCTCTCTCTCTCTCTCTCTCTCTCTCCCCTGCCTCACGTCCCACCACTCTCTCTCTCTCTCTCTCTCTCACTCCTCTCTCTCTCTCTCCTCTCCTCTCTCTCTCCTCACTCCTCTCTCCTCTCCTCTCTCATCTCAGGATGGCGAATCTCTCTCCCTCTCTCTCTCTCTCTCTCTCTCTCTCTCTCTCTCTCTCTCTCTCTCTCTCTCTCTCCTCCTCTCTCTCTCTCTCTCTCTCTCCCTCTCCCTCTCCCCCTGCCTGTGGGTGAATCTGAGCTTCAGACAGCGGTAAAATACGGCTCTGCTGTCAGCCGGGAGATTAGAGAGGAGAGAGCCGACAGCAGCCTGTCAGCAGGTACGACTGAGAGAATCAGAGGAGGAGCGAACTCCAGACCGCCACTCCGCTCACGGAACAACACTCACACTCGGACCCCTCCATCCCCCGCAGGAGTCGACACACACACACACACACACACACACACACATACACACTCACACTCACACACACACACTCACACTCACACTCACACTCACACACACACACACACATACATACACACACATACACACTCACACACACGGACCCCTCCATCCCCCGCAGGAGTCAACACACTCACACACACACACACACATACATACACACACATACACACTCACACACATACTCACACACATACACACACACACACACTCACACTCACACTCACACACACACATACATACACACACATACACACTCACACACATACTCACACACATACTGTACATACACACTCACATACACACACATACACACACACACACACTCACACACTCACACACACACACACACACACACACACTCACACACGGTCTGAATCTGGTTTGAATCTGGTTTAAATCTGATCTGGATATGGTTTAAATCTGGTTTAAATCTGATCTGGATATGGTTTAAATCTGGTTTAAATCTGATCTGGATATGGTTTAAATCTGATCTGGATATGGTTTAAATCTGGTTTAAATCTGATCTGGATATGGTTTAAATCTGACCTGGATATGGGTTAAATCTGGTCTGAATATGGTTTAAATCTGGTCTGAATATGGTTTAAATCTGGTTTAAATCTGATCTGGATATTGTGACACAGCCACATGAAAGGTGTTTTTAGAAATAATATATAAGTATTATATATTACATTAATGTAAAGAAAGGGGTTTAATACCTAATATACCCTGCAAGGTTAAACCTTCTGGCGTGCTACCCTTGCTACCCTTGAGTCTTGCTATTCACAGTCAGATAAATAGGGGACCAGAATAAAACTGTTTATTAAATTATTCTAGCACTGTCCCTTTAAGAGGCTTCCTGGAAAGGGAAGGGGCGGGGCCACGGCTACAGCATTACCTGTTGGAGCCACAGGAAGGAGAGAAACAAGATGGCGGCAGAACACAGAGAGATGTTTGGTGTGTTTTGAAGAGTAGAAGCACTCAACAACAAAATCCACCAATTCTTTTGTCTTTACACCGACTACCTGAGACCGGGCAGACCGGGCGGACCAAGTGTGCTCCATATCGGGTCTCTCAGACCAGTGGATTAACTAACCGGAATTCCAGATTGAAATCAGGATAGGCCTGCCATTGCCGGTGAGATCCAGCTGTTTTTTTTTTATTTTTTTGCTGTTGCAATGCATTGCTAAGGACTTGATTTTTGTGTATATTTTTGGTGTACTTTTCATTTTTTGAATTTTGGATTTTTTGGACTTTGGGGGTACTGGGAAAAGGGTATTAATTTTTTTGTTAAAACTGAATTGAATGCACTTGTGTATATATAAAGCATTTTCGTTTGATGGCAAGTTATACAGGTCTATTGTGGTTGTTTGGGTGCATCAGTTTAAGTCAGTTTTGCATGGTCTTTTATGTGTATCTTCACGTATCCTCGAACTTTATTGTATTGTTGATATGGTTTAAATCTGATCTGGATATGGTTTAAATCTGGTCTGAATCTGATCTGGATATGGTTTAAATCTGGTCTGGATATGGTTTAAATCTGGTCTGAATCTGATCTGGATATGGTTTAAATCTGATCTGGATATGGTTTAAATCTGGTCTGAATCTGATCTGGATATGGTTTAAATCTGATCTGGATATGGTTTAAATCTGGTCTGAATCTGATCTGGATATGGTTTAAATCTGAAAACCAGTGACCTGACACTATGGGATTAATCATAGTGCATGGGGAGTGTTCATCAGACTGAACACTGCATCAGTCCACAGATCCACTCAGTGTGCAGGTCAGTCACCGCAGCTGACCAGAGCAGAGGTGTGTAGGAGTTCAACCTCCAGCAGCCTGACGCACTGCTAAAGGTGCGTGTCACTGAACACCTGCGAGTACACGTCCCTTAATCCACAGCTAATGCGCAGTAATGAGCAAGATGCGATCGCCGGATTCCATTTAAACCCTTATTAACCGTGTGTGGAATCACTTCGGAAGCGCTGAATTCCCTGGTAAAATCATCCACGCTGCGTCCCGGTAAAATTAGGGTCTAATTTCCATACGAAGCGGCTCTATTAATAACAGACAGCCAGCGTGCAATCTCTGCCGTCATTCTGTGGGAAATGAGCTTTGAAGAATGATCGTAATTGTCGACGGACATCGCAGCAATAGAGCATCTGTTCAGGTTCTTTGTGCTGCATAATCGCCCTGTCATAACCCGACAACAAAAACACCGCGGATACTCCGAACGAGAGGAGCGAGGCGGGTATATTTAATCACAACAGGTGCAGCTTCAGCGCTACACGTCTTGAGACTTAACACTCATCTCCCCTCGTCTTACACGCTCACAGCATGTCAGAGGAACAGTCAACACAGCAGCTGATCAGCCGAGACATGTTTGTGAAGTTAGCCTTGGAGGCCGGAACTCTGTGCGGGCCAGTCCGGTTCCTCCACACCAGACTCGCTCATCCGTGTCTTTATGGAGCTTGCTCTGTGCACTGGTGTGCGGTCATGTTGGAACAGGAAGGGGCCGTCCTCCAAACTGTCCCCACAAAGTTAGGAGCATGGAATGGTCCAGAGTCTCTTGGTCTGCTGAAGCATTAAGAGTTCCTCTCACTGGAACTAAGGGGCGGAGCCTAACACCATAATCCCCCTCCACCAAACTCTACACTCGGCACAGTGCAGTCAGACCAGTACCGTTCTCCTGGTACCACCAAACCCAGACTCGTCCCCTGGATCACCAGACAGAGAAGCGTGATTGGTCACTCCAGAGAACACGCCTCCACTGCTCTAGAGTCCAGGGGTGGAGCTTTACACCACTGCGTTCCACGCTCTGCACTGCGCTTGGTGATGTGAGGCTGGGATACAGCTGCTCGCCATGGAAACCCATTCCATGAAGCTCTACACACTGTTCCTGAGCTGATCTGAAGGACACATGAAGTTTGGAGGTCTGTAGTGATGGACTCTGTAGAAAGTTGGTGACCTCTGTGACCTATGACCCTCAGCATCCGTTGACCCCGCTCTGTCATTGTACATGGTCTAACACTTCGTGGCTGAGCTGCTGTCGTTCCCAATCACTCCCACTGTGTTCTAATCCCACTGACAGTGGACTGTGGAATATTTAGTAGGGGGGAATTTCAGGACTGGACTTGTAGCACAGGTGGCATCCTATCACGGTACCACGCTGGAGTTCACTGAGCTCCTGAGAGCGACCCGTTCTCTCACTAACGTCTGTAGGAGCAGTCACCACCACAGTTCTGACATTATCTAGAACACAGTGTATCACACTGAACCACTCGGAACATATCACTAAAACTCCTTGTTAAAAACTCACCTGATATGTATTCCTGAAGTTCTGAAGTCCGGAGTGCAGATGTTCCACCTTTATTGAAACCTTAGAAGTGTTAGTTCTGACTGTGTTGGATATCAAGAGACGCGTCTAATTAAAGCATCAGATCCATTCTTCTCTAATTACATACCATCTGGAGGTCCAAACAGAGCAGGGAGCTGAAGAACAGACTCAGTCTATACCACAGTACCTACATTTAGAGCTTAGAGTTATACACTCCACCTAATGAGGAACTGTAGAACAGACTCAGTCTATACCACAGTACCTACATTTAGAGCTTAGAGTTATACACTCCACCTAATGAGAAACTGTAGAACAGACTCAGTCTATACCACAGTACCTACATTTAGAGCTTAGAGTTATACACTCCACCTAATGAGAAACTGTAGAACAGACTCAGTCTATACCACAGTACCTACATATAGAGCTTAGAGTTATACACTCCACCTAATGAGAAACTGTAGAACAGACTCAGTCTATACCACAGTACCTACATATAGAGCTTAGAGTTATACACTCCACCTAATGAGAGACTGTAGAACAGACTCAGTCTATACCACAGTACCTACATATAGAGCTTAGAGTTATACACTCCACCTAATGAGAAACTGTAGAACAGACTCAGTCTATACCACAGTACCTACATTTAGAGCTTAGAGTTATAAACTCGACCTAATGAGAAACTGTAGAACAGACTCGGTCTATACCACAGTACCTACATTTAGAGCTTAGAGTTATACACTCCACCTAATGAAAACCTGTAGAACAGACTCGGTCTATACCACAGTACCTACATTTAGAGCTTAGAGTTATACACTCGCCCTAATGAGAAACTGTAGAACACTCAGTCTATACCACAGTACCTACATTTAGAGCTTAGAGTTATACACTCCACCTAATGAGAAACTGTAGAACAGACTCAGTCTATACCACAGTACCTACATTTAGAGCTTAGAGTTATACACTCCACCTAATGAGAAACTGTAGAACAGACTCAGTCTATACCACAGTACCTACATATAGAGCTTAGAGTTATACACTCCACCTAATGAGAGACTGTAGAACAGACTCAGTCTATACCACAGTACCTACATATAGAGCTTAGAGTTATACACTCCACCTAATGAGAATGGAGTGTTTCTAATAAAGTGGCCACTAATTCACTATAGGCTCAGTAAAATAGCGCTCGTGTATTTTTGGATGTTCAGTGGTGAACACACTTGTGGTGTGTGAGGAGGGTGTTTGTGTTTGTGGTGTGGAGATGTTGGGTTTGAGCACAGAAGCCTCACATGCTGGATTAGATGGGGGGAGTGGGGATGGGATTAGACGATCCGAGCCAGCGACACACAGACACTGAAGAGTGGAGTTAAAGAGATTAACGCTGGGCTGCATGCACGGACGCTGCAGATGATGGATTTAGTTGGATCAGCCTCATTATGCATGCGGTTATTCAGCGAGCTGTCAGTGTGTGTGTGTTACAGAGGAGGAGTGAGAGACACGGAGAGTGTGTTTGTGTGAGTCAGAGACACGGTAGATATCTCGCCCAGGATATGTTCATATGCGGACCCGTGCCACGCCTCACTCGTCTGGCAACAGCAAAACACGCCCACTTATTTGCATAGCGGCTCTTTCCAGGTCTTAACTCCGCCTTGCTCCGGTCTGTGGCTGTGAATACCGATGTAAACAACATCACTGCATAGCAATCACGGCTGCACGATAATAATCACATTGTTTCCTGGCTTTAATAAATCAGGGCATATGTAATCAGCGAATCTGATTCAACATAAGAATTCAGAGTGACTTGAGTTATTTACAGACAAACACGTTTCCTGTCGTGAGTTGTTTAGGAGTGAGTCTGAGTCGAGTTGTGATTTTGATTGAGTGAGTCTGAGTCAAGTTTTGAGTTGTTTAGAAGTGAGACTACGTGGAGTTGTGAGTTGTATATTGGTGAGTCTGAATTGTGTTGTGAGTTGTTTGAGTGAGCCTGAGTCGAGTTGTGGGTTGTTTATTGGTGAGTCTGAGTTGTGGGTTGTTTATTGGTGAGTCTGAGTCGAGTTGTGGGTTGTATATTGGTGAGTCTGAGTCGAGTTGTGGGTTGTATATTGGTGAGTCTGAGTCGAGTTGTGGGTTGTATATTGGTGAGTCTGAGTTGAGTTGTGAGTTGTTTATTGGTGAGTCTGAGTCGAGTTGTGAGTTGTATATTGGTGAGTCTGAGTCGAGTTGTGGGTTGTTTATTGGTGAGTCTGAGTCGAGTTGTGAGTTGTATATTGGTGAGTCTGAGTTGAGTTGTGGGTTGTATATTGGTGAGTCTGAGTCGAGTTGTGGGTTGTATATTGGTGAGTCTGAGTCGAGTTGTGGGTTGTATATTGGTGAGTCTGAGTTGAGTTGTGGGTTGTTTATTGGTGAGTCTGAGTTGTGGGTTGTTTATTGGTGAGTCTGAGTCGAGTTGTGGGTTGTATATTGGTGAGTCTGAGTCGAGTTGTGGGTTGTATATTGGTGAGTCTGAGTCAAGTTGTGAGTTGTTTATTGGTGAGTCTGAGTTGAGTTGTGAGTTGTTTATTGGTGAGTCTGAGTCGAGTTGTGGGTTGTATATTGGTGAGTCTGAGTCGAGTTGTGGGTTGTATATTGGTGAGTCTGAGTCGAGTTGTGGGTTGTATATTGGTGAGTCTGAGTTGAGTTGTGAGTTGTTTATTGGTGAGTCTGAGTCGAGTTGTGAGTTGTATATTGGTGAGTCTGAGTCGAGTTGTGGGTTGTTTATTGGTGAGTCTGAGTCGAGTTGTGAGTTGTATATTGGTGAGTCTGAGTTGAGTTGTGGGTTGCATATTGGTGAGTCTGAGTTGAGTTGTGGGTTGTTTATTGGTGAGTCTGAGTTGAGTTGCGAGTTCTTTATTGGTGAGTCTGAGTTGAGTTGTGAGTTGTTTGAGTGAGCCTGACTCGAGTTGTGAGCTGTTTAGTAGTGAGTACAAGTTGAATTGTGAGTTTGAGTAAGTCTGAATTGAGTTGTGAGTTGTATATTGATGAGTCTGAGTTGAGTTGCGAGTTGTTTATTGATGAGTCTGAGTTGAGTTGCGGGTTGCATATTGGTGAGTCTGAGTCGAGTTGCGAGTTGTTTATTGATGAGTCTGAGTTGAGTTGCGGGTTGCATATTGGTGAGTCTGAGTCGAGTTGCGAGTTCTTTATTGGTGAGTCTGAGTCGAGTTGTGAGTTGTTTGAGTGAGCCTGACTCGAGTTGTGAGCTGTTTGGTAGTGAGCATGAGTTGAATTGTGAGTTTGAGTGAGTCTGAATTGAGTTTTGAGTTGTTCATTGGTGAGTCTGAGTCGAGTTGTGAGTCATTTATGGGTGCTTTAACAATAGAACTGAGGGCAACTTGACCAAATCAGAGTCAAGTCATGAGTCAACATGCAACTGGGTGTCTGAGTCAGGCCTCAAGTCATGTGACTCTAGGGCATTTCGAGCCAGTTGAGTTGTGGGTCAGGCCAACTTGCGAATTGGACATGAGGTGAGTTGTGGGTTAAAGGTGCTCTGCAAGTCAGTTTGGCCTGTGACGTGATTTAGGACTAAGTCGAGCCAAGTGAAGAGATGAGTCA
The DNA here is from genome assembly GCA_024036415.1 of Prochilodus magdalenae. Classification (NCBI taxonomy): domain Eukaryota; kingdom Metazoa; phylum Chordata; class Actinopteri; order Characiformes; family Prochilodontidae; genus Prochilodus; species Prochilodus magdalenae. The sequence goes on from JAMWET010006985.1 coordinate 251,246, forward strand.
AGTCAGCATGCAACTCAACATTTCTGGTGGACTGGGTCCTGTGTGTGTGTGTGTGTGTGTGTGTGTGTGTGTGTGTGTGTGTGTTTGGCCGGGGACCCCCCTGCTGATCCAGCTGATAACCCACACACGGGTTTGTGTATAATGAGTGATGTGAGGGAGGAACAGAATCTAAACGACTCTAAATGAGAACTGATGTGGCCATAAAGCTGGAAACGCTGAATGATTTAGCTGTTTGTTTTCCTTCTGCTGTCTTTAATGGACAGTGCTGACCGTATCACTGTCACACCCCTCGCGTCCTTCAGCTCCGGAACAGCTCCCCGACTTTACTCTACAAATGTATTCAAATGCGATTCCGCTCACCGCCTCACAGCGACACTGCGGAAGTCAGGGAGAGCGAGGCGCTGTGACGAAGAGAGCCGGCCACTTTCTCAGGACATCTGTATTAATAACCATCAGAGGACAGTCACTGGTCTATATAATCCCCACACGGCTGCAGTCATTCCCTCATCCCCCTGAGCTAAATGGGTGGAGCTAAACTGCTGTAGACTGAATGGGTGGAGCTAAACTGCTGTAGTTTGAATAGGTAGAGCTAAACTTTTGGCTAAATGGGTGGGGCTAAACTGCTTTTGGCTAAATGGGTAGGGCTAAACTGCTTTTGGCTAAATGGGAGGGGCTTAACAGCTGTAGGCTTAATGGGTAAAGCTAAACTGCTTTTGGCTAAATGGGTGTATGGGTGGAGCTAAACTGCTGTAGTTTGAATAGGTAGAGCTAAACTGCTGTAGTCCATATGGGTGGAGCTAAACTGCTGTAGTCTGTATGGGTGGAGCTAAACTGCTGTAGTCTGAATGAGTGGAGCTAAACTGCTGTAGTTTGAATAGGTAGAGCTAAACTGCTGTAGTCTGTATGGGTGGAGCAAAACTTCTGTAGTCCGTGTGGGTGGAGTTAAACTGCTGTAGGCTGAATGGGTGGGGCTAAACTGCTGTAGTCTGTATGGGTGGAGCTAAACTGCTGTAGTCTGTATGGGTGGAGCTAAACTGCTGTTGTCTGTATGGGTGGAGCTAAACTGCTGTTGTCTGTATGGGTGGAGCTAAACTGCTGTTGTCTGTATGGGTGGAGCTAAACTGCTGTAGTCTGTATGGGTGGATCTAAACTGCTGTAGTCTGTATGGGTGGAGCTAAACTGCTGTAGTCTGTATGGGTGGAGCTAAACTGCTGTAGTCTGAATGAGTGGAGCTAAACTGCTGTAGTTTGAATAGGTAGAGCTAAACTGCTGTAGTCTGTATGGGTGGAGCAAAACTTCTGTAGTCCGTGTGGGTGGAGTTAAACTGCTGTAGGCTGAATGGGTGGAGCTAAACTGCTGTAGTCCGTGTGGGTGGAGCTAAACTGCTGTAGGCTAAATGGGTGGAGCTAAACTGCTGTAGGCTGAATGGGTGGAGCTAAACTGCTGTAGTCCGTGTGGGTGGAGCTAAACTGCTGTAGGCTAAATGGGTGGAGCTAAACTGCTGTAGTCTGTATGGGTGGAGCTAAACTGCTGTAGGCTGAATGGATGGAGCTAAACTGGTGTAGGCTGAATAGGTGGAGCTACATCCATGTACCTCTACAACCCAGTCCTGAGATATTTCCACTGCACGTCTGGCGTGCGAAGCTGCAGGCTGTGGTTTGAAACCAAAGTCATCAGGCAGTGAGTGGAGCTTATCTAACTCCTCGGTGTCGGAGAAGCTGTATCAGCGGCTCACATCTGCTGCTTAGCGATAATGACGAGGCTGCAATGTCGAACGGTCGGCCTCAATGTGACTTTGCTCATGCGGCGCTGGCTGTCATTAGTAGCCGCCAATACTGAGTGACTTCACAAACACGAAGGAACACACCGGAACCTTGGAGAACCGTTCCCAGTGTTGGTGAAGGTAACCAGACGTCCCCTCTAAAAGCCCCCTCACAGAAAGTTCCTACAGCACCCTGGGGTGCTGAATGGGTGGGGCTATACTGCAATTGACTGAATGGATGGATCTTTAATTGCTGTGGTCTGAGTGGGTGGGGCTGAACTGCTGCAGGTTGATCAGGCGGGGTTACATTTCTACAGGCTGAATGGGTGGGGCTAGACCTCTGTAAGTTGAATGGGCAGGGCTAAATTGATATAGGCTAAATGGGTGGGGCTAAACTGCTGTGGTCTGAGAGGGTGGGCCTGAACTGATCTTGGCTGATCGGGCGGGGTTACTTTTCTGTAGGCTGAATGGGTGGAGCTAAATATCTATAAGTTGAAAGGGCAGAGCTAAATTGATATAGGCTAAATGGGAGGGGCTTAACTGCTGTAGGCTTAATGGATAAAGCTAAACTGATTTTGGCTAAATGGGTGGGGCTTAACTGCTTTTGACTAAATGGGATGGGCTTAACTGCTGTAGGCTTAATGGGTAAAGCTAAACTGCTTTTGGCTAAATGGGTAGGGCTAAACTGCTTTTGGCTAAATGGGTGGGGCTAAACTGCTTTTGGCTAAATGTGAGGGGCTAAACTGCTTTTGACTAAATAGGAGGGGCTTAACTGCTGTAGCCTTAATGGGTAAAGCTAAACTGCTTTTGACTAAATTGGTAGGGCTAAACTGCTTTTGGCTAAATGGGCGGGGCTTAACTGCTGTAGGCTTAATAGGTAAAATTAAACTGCTTTTGGCTAAATGGGCGGGGCTTAACTGCTGTAGGCTTAATAGGTAAAATTAAACTGCTTTTGGCTAAATGGGTGGGGTTTAACTGCTGTTGGCTTAATAGGTAAAATTAAACTGCTTTTGGCTAAATGGGCGGGGCTTAACTGCTGTTGGCTTAATAGGTAACTGGCCCTCTTTTTAAACTTGCTTTTGGGGGGCCCCCGCCTTTTAAAAAGGGGGTGGTGCTAAACTGCTTTTGACTAAATGGGTAGGGCTAAACTGCTTTTGGCTAAATGGGTGGGGCTTAACCTTTGTAAATTAAATGGGTGGGTCTAAACTTCAGTAATTTTAAATGGGCGGTGCTGAACTGATATAGGCTAAATGGGAGGGGCTTAACTGCTGTCGGCCTAATGGGTAAAGCTAAACTGCTTTAAGCCGAATGGGTGGGGCCAAACCTCTGTAATTTTAATGGGCGGGGCTGAACGGATATAGGCTAAATGGGAGGGGCTTAACTGCTGTCGGCTTAATTGGCAAAGCTAAACTGCTTTAAGCCGAATGGGTGGGGCCAAACCTCTGTAATTTTAATGGGCGGGGCTGAACACTGTAAGCTGAACTTAGTGAGCTGAGTATTCAGTGTGTAATATGATTTATTAGTGGCTGATTTTCCTAAATGTTTAATATAATATAAACTCATAACTGTAAATATACTTCTGTAAGAACGGCGTCCAGCCGGTTCCCTGGAGGAGAGCGGGACGCCTGTGAGGCTGTAGCCACGGCGATGTGAGCACATCTATTAGAGTGAGCTTATAGCGTACGGTGTGCTGAACAAACACTGATGAAAGATGTGTCTGTGGCTCTTTTTCCATCAGCCGGACTCTCTCAGAGCCTGATTAGGTCAGCCTGGGGTCAGCCGGTCAGCGCAGACTTATTCTCTGTTGTCATGAGGTGTGTCTCGCTGTCCTCCGGAGGCCATTTACTGGACGTCATAAATAATATCTCTAACTTCTTGATAACCCCCGGGGAGCTTGCGCTAGCACGACTGTCACAAACACTTTTCCGTCCTTTGCGGTGCCGGAGAATGAGAATGATGTTGGAAATGCGGTCGCTGTAATATCAGCTGTAATATCAGAGGTATATTTGGTGTTGCTTCATCTTGCATCACTCTGACGGACGACAAATGGTGTTCTGGAAACGTCAAACCGCGAAACAGAAACACACCCCGTCACACTGGTGCTAACGGGTGCACATGACCACATGAGCTAAACAGCAGCGGAACAGCTACACTGGAACAACCAGAGGAGCGAGTGGGACTAAGTGATGGTGGAGGATGGATTTCACCTTTTATATGAATTCTATTATATTTAAATATTAAACTCACAAACACGTAGCCCTCTAGCACTCCTGCAGGCCTAGTAGTGTAACACAGCTTCATCTAAGTCATATTCCATATATATCCACATCCACTAACCATCCACTATGAATTATTCAGTATCCACTATGAATTATTCAGCATCCTCTATGAATTATTCAGTATCCACTATGAATTATTCAGTATCCACTATGAATTATTCAGCATCTACTATGAATTATTCCATATTAACTATGAATTATTCAGTATCTACTATGAATTATTCAGTATCCACTATGAATTATTCAGCATCCTCTATGAATTATTCAGTATCCACTATGAATTATTCAGTATCCACTATGAATTATTCAGTATCCACCATGAATTATTCAGCATCTACTATGAATTATTCCATATTAACTATGAATTATTCAGTATCTACTATGAATTATTCAGTGTCTACTATGAATTATTCAGTATCTACTATGAATTATTCCGCATCCACCATGAATTATTCAGTATCCACCATGAATTATTCAGTATCTACTATGAATTATTCAGTATCTACTATGAATTATTCCGCATCCACTATTAATTATTCAGTATCCACTATGAATTATTCAGTATCCACTATGAATTATTCAGTATCCACCATGAATTATTCAGTATCTACTATGAATTATTCATTATCCACTATGAATTATTCAGTATCCACTATGAATTATTCCGCATCCACTATGAATTATTCAGTATCTACTATGGATTATTCAGTATCTACTATGGATTATTCAGTATCTACTATGGATTATTCAGTATCCACTATGAATTATTCAGTATCCACCATGAATTATTCAGTATCTACTAAGAATTATTCAGTATCCACTATGAATTATTCAGTATCCACTGTGAATTATTCAGCATCCTCTATGGATTATTCAGCATCCACTATGAATTATTCCGTATTAACTATGAATTATTCAGTATCCACTATGAATTATCCAGTATCCACAATGAATTTTTCAGTATCTACTATGAATTATTCATTATCCACAATGAATTATTCAGTATCTACTATGAATTATTCCGCATCCACTATGAATTATTCCGCATCCACTATGAATTATTCAGTATCTACTATGAATTATTCAGTATCTACTATGAATTCAGCATCCACTATGAATTATTCCGTATTAACTATGAATTATTCAGTATAAATTATTCAGTGTCTACTATGAATTATTCACTATCCACTATGAATTATTCACTATCCACTATGAATTATTCAGCATCCACTATGAATTATTCCGTATTAACTATGAATTATTCAGCATCTACTATGAATTATTCAGCATCTACTATGAATTATTCAGTATCCACTATGAATTATTCCGTATCCACCATGAATTATTCAGTATCCACTATGAATTATTCAGCATCCACTATGAATTATTCAGCATCTACTATGAATTATTCCGTATTGACTATGAATTATTCAGTATCCACAATGAATTATTCAGTATCCACTATGAATTATTCAGTATCCACAATGAATTATTCAGTATGTACTATGAATTACTGAGTATCCACTATTAATTATTCAGTATCTACTATGAATTATTCAGTATCTACTATGAATTATTGATTCACGTTTTAAGCGTTTATTGTCATATGCAGAGAAACAAGCAGCTGCACTGTACAATGAAATCTTTACTCTGCACTCTTCACTCGCTCCCAGACTTCAAGTGTTAATAACTACTTTAATGTGCGCACTCTTCCATAAACAAGTATAAAACTTTATCAGACAAGTGGAGGTGTTCCTCCGGCGTCACTGTGGAGCGTCTGATCTCCCACACGCTGCTCCTCTGAACGGGGTCTAATCGCCGGCCTGCTCAGCTCCATCTCCAGGTTGCGGACGTATAATGGAGCGTATTTATAAATGTGCTTACAGGATAAAGGAGGCAGACGGAGGAGAGTTATTGGAAGTGACGAACGCTGTGTCCACACGCTCTGACCTTGAGCCCCTCTATAATGAGACGTGTCTGCGGCCCACCGTGCTGAAGTACTCCGCCTCAGAGGAGAATAGCGGAGTGATGCAATTAGAGGATCATTCTTCATTTCCATCGCTCTGATTCGAGATGCGATTGTTTGAACGACTGTAAGACATATTCATATCCGTGTAAGACGACGGTCTGCTGATTCTCAGGACTGACGCTGCAGGCCAGGCGTCGGATCACATGCTCATTACAACACACAGGATTAATGCTCAGGTTCTGACCAGGGGCTGGGTAAGCTCTCCGGACCAGAACTGAGCCCCCTCTCTGATGTTCTGGGGGGGGTTTAGTTTAGTTGGCTGAGGTGACAGTTAACCTGAACCACAGTTCCTACACTGAGCTGCTGGAACAACCAGGGTTCCCTGTAGCTCATCATCTTCCCGAGGAACACAACATCCCTATCCCGGTATTCCAGGATGGCTGTTCACAGGGCCCGTAATGTGACTGATTGGTATGACGAACATCCAGGAGCATTAAGTCATCTGGACTGGCCCGGACAATCACCAGATATGAGTCCTCTTGGAAGTCTGTGGGAACTACCTGGAGCATCCAGCAGAACTCCAGGAAAGGCATCCACCAAACCTGTGGGAGTGATGATCGGCAAAACCGGGCCCTGCATTCCAGCATAGGGCCCTAACTGTGAAACATGGTGGTGGCAGAACCGAAGGTGTGGTGCTCATGCAAGGAAGCCCACCCGCATAACAGAGCTACAGCCGTGGTGGAACCGTGGTTTAAGGTGGAACGTTCTGAGATTACGTCAAGTCAATGTTCAGGGCTGATCAACGGTTGCAGGAACTCTTTGGTTGAGATCATTGCTGCTCATGGGGGTTCCAAGCAGGGGTTCACATAAGGCCACTGGACAAGAATTCCCAGTCTACAGGAACTTCTCCTCGGAATTGTGCCAGGGAAGGGCCTTTCCTCCTTTTGGAATATCTGTCACTAAATGATTTCTGCCCTCGTATACAGTGTAACGTCAGACAAGGAACACAAACACAGCTCACACTCGGCGGAGCCTAGCCGGCCTTCACGTGACCCCGCTAGTAATGTAAACAGATCTGCTCATTCCCGTTCGAACTACATATCCCGACTAGGTGTATAGGAGCACTGCTGGCTGCAGACGGAGTAATGCCAAACACTACATCTGCCCGAGCACAGAGCTGATTTCCCATTCCGGAAAAGTCTGCAGGCTTTCATGCTGGAGTGAATGGGAATTAGTTATCACAGGCCCGCAGGGTGTAATCACCCCGCATTGTTTCAGCACAGCTTACCCAAAGCTCCTTTATGTCTGACACCAGAACAGGGGAGAAGACACGGAGAGGGGGATCTAACCTGCGCAAGGCTCCTGCAGGAGCGCTCCTGCACAGTATAAACCATACTCAATAAAAACACTGATCAGGTGAAGCGCCGCACGTCACTCATCAGGTATCAGGGTGTAATGGGGTTAACGAGGCCCCACGACCCGTCTACAGACCTCCACTACACCAACACTGATAGAGGTGCAGGTGGAAACGTAATAAAGGAATGACGGAAGAATGTTTGAGATGGATAAAGGAATGAATGGATGAGGGAACAATGTTGGTGTACAGTGCAGGGATGAACGGATGAGGAAATAAAATATGCGGTGTGGTATAGAGAGATAGTCCAGCTCTCTTCTACCTACTGCTGTCAGCCTCTACAACCGACACCTCCCCAAGCAGAGCTTCAGACACTCACTACTGCAGACACACGATATGAACCCACATCTATCTATGTAGTCATGTGACTATTTACCAACATTGTTGCTCCACCTTATTAGCTGTACATCACCTGCATCGCCTGTATACCACCTTTATCTCACCTGTATGCCACCTGTACATCACCTGTATACCACCTTTATCTCACCTGTATGCCACCTGTACATCACCTGTATACCACCTTTATCTCACCTGTATGCCACCTTTACATCACCTGTGCCTTATCTCACCACACCTGTTCATCTCACCTGTATGCCACCTTTACATCACCTGTATCTCACCTGTATGCCAGCTGTACGCCACCTGTACATCACCTGTATACCACCTTTATCTCACCTGTATGCCACCTTTACATCACCTGTATACCACCTTTATCTCACCTGTATGCCACCTGTACATCACCTGTATACCACCTTTATCTCACCTGTATGCCACCTATACATCGCCTGTATACCACCTTTCTCACCTGTATGCCACCTGTACATTGCCTGTATACCACCTTTATCTCACCTGTATGCCACCTGTACATCACCTGTATATGACCTTTATCTCACCTGTATGCCACCTGTGCATTGCCTGTATACCACCTTTATCTCACCTGTATGCCACCTGTACATCACCTTTATCTCACCTGTATGCCACCTGTGCATCACCTGTATGCCACCTTTACATCACCTGTATACCACCTTTATCTCACCTGTATGCCACCTTTATCTCACCTGTATGCCACCTATACATCGCCTGTATACTACCTTTCTTACCTGTATGCCACCTGTACATCACATGTATATGACCTTTATCTCACCTGTATGCCACCTGTATATGACCTTTATCTCACCTGTATGCCACCTGTGCATCACCTTTATGCCACCTTTACATCACCTGTATACCACCTTTATCTCACCTGTATGCCACCTTTATCTCACCTGTATGCCACCTGTATATGACCTTTATCTCACCTGTATGCCACCTGTGCATCACCTTTATGCCACCTTTACATCACCTGTATACCACCTTTATCTCACCTGTATGCCACCTTTACGTCACCTGTATACCACCTTTATCTCACCTGTATGCCACCTGTATACCACCTTTATCTCACCTGTATGCCACCTTTACATCACCTGTATACCACCTTTATCTCACCTGTATGCCACCTGTAAATCACCTTTATCTCACCTGTATGCCACCTGTAAATCACCTTTATCTCACCTGTATGCCACCTTTATCTCACCTTTACCTGTACATCACTGTATACCACCTTTATACCACCTTTATCTCACCTGTATATCCACCTGTACATCACCTGTATTGCCACCTTTATCTCATCTGTATGCCACCTGTACATCACCTGTATGCCACCTGTGCATCACCTGTATACCACCTTTATCTCACCTGTATGCCACCTGTACATCACCTTTATCTCACCTGTATGCCACCTGTGCATCACCTGTATACCACCTTTATCTCACCTGTATGCCACCTGTACATCACCTTTATCTCACCTGTATGCCACCTTTACATCACCTGTATACCACCTTTATGCCACCTGTACATCACCTGTATATGACCTTTATCTCACCTGTATGCCACCTACATACCTTTATTACCTGTCACCTGTACCACCTTTTATCTCAACTGTATGCCACCCTGTTCACCTTTATCTCACCTGTATGCCACCTGTACATCACCTGTATATGACCTTTATCTCACCTGTATGCCACCTGTACATTACCTGTATACCACCTTTATCTCACCTGTATGCCACCTGTGCATCACCTGTATACCACCTTTATCTCACCTGTATGCCACCTGTATATGACCTTTATCTCACCTGTATGCCACCTATACATTACCTGTTTATCTCATACCACCTGTTGCCATCTGTATACCACCTTTATCTCACTGTACCTGTATGTGTATACCACCTGTACCTGTATCAACTGTACACACCTGTACACCTTTATCTCACCTGTATGCCACCTGTGCATCGCCTGTATACCACCTTTATCTCACCTGTATACCACCTTTATCTCACCTGTATGCCATCTGTACATTGTCTGTATACCACCTTTATCTCACCTGTATGCCACCTGTACATCACCTGTATATGACCTTTATCTCACCTGTATGCCACCTGTGCATCGCCTGTATACCACCTTTATCTCACCTGTATGCCACCTGTACATCACCTGTATACCACCTTTATCTCACCTGTATGCCACCTGTGCATCACCTGTATACCACCTTTATCTCACCTGTATGCCACCTGTACATCAACTGTATACCACCTTTATCTTACCTGTCTGCCACCTGTTCATCACCTGTATACTACCTTTATCTCACCTGTATGCCACCTGTGCATTGCCTGTTGACATCCTGTACCGACTGCCAACATCACTGTAACTCGTGCTCTCTGACTGTCCATACCCTTGGTATTTAGGTGGCTGCTAGATGATCAGTATCTGTGTAGCTGGTAAACATAACGGTGTGATATCTTTCAGTAGCTGTGCGGTATATATCTGTGAAGTTACAGTGTAACTCTGTAACTCAAATCAAATCAAATCAATCACTTTTATTGTCACATCACATTTTCACAGGTGTGAAGGTGAGTAGTCCCTTACAGTACTTACAATACAAAAAATATACATTAGACAATAAATATACACAATACTGAGCACAGAATCTCTGTTTATCCTCATATACAGTTTTATATAACAGTAATATAAAGTTATGAATAAAAAGTATGATATATGCAGATGTACACGTTTCCATAGAGCCATAGTGCTAGCAGCATAGGCTGAGGTAGATGAGAGATGCAGGGTATATACAGGCCATAGAATATATAAATATATATATATGTATACATATATGTATGTATACACAATATGGAGGAAGATGGCAGTAGGTCAGTCTATATGTGCAAGTATAAATATGCTAATCAATCAATGTTTATTTGTATAGCGCTTTTTACAACCAACGTTGTCTCAAAGCAGCTTGAATTATCAATCAATATATAATATAATATAATTTATAATATAAATTATAATCAATTATAATCTAATATAAATGATGTCCATGGAGATCCTCGTTTAGATGGTTTGGTGAACCAGGTCTGTTTACCGGTTCATCAGCACTACTGGCTGTTCTGTAGCCTGATGACTTGGGGGAAGAAACTCAGAGGTGGCTGGTTCTGAACAGATGAGGGAACAATGTTGGCGTATGAGTAAAGGAATAAGGGAACAATGTTGGTGTGAGGATGCAGGAATACCCGGATGAGGGAACAATGTTGGCGTGTGCCAGGTAGCTGACTGCACATTCTAATACAAGGCGTGGTGAAATGGTGATCGGTGAATGCAGTCAAATTCCATGAGGCTGTAGATGTTCAGGTTATAGGTGTTCAGGTTATAGACGTTCTAAGTGTGGGTACGTTAGCACGTCCCCTACAGAGAACCCACCTTCTGGCCTTCAGTCTACACGTTTTAGTGCACGGTTTCTATTTATTGGATCAGTTTACCATCTTGGAAAAGTGCCATAACTTTTGCACAGTGGGAGAAGTGTGTTAGATTCAGCCGACGAGGCGCACCGCTGCGTTGGACTGTGCAGGAGTGTGTTCTCCGTCCAGGCCGTCCATGTTTAGGGCGATCCTGTCAGCTGGCATGGATTTACATGTGTGCGTCCTCTGCGCATGCTCTGGTCAGTTTGAATATCGAGTTAGCTGTGCGCATGCTCAGTTCAGCGGCGTTCCAGCCGGAGAGTATTGGGGATTCTAGCAGCTAGCCGGCTAACTTAGCCAGGATGGTTTAGCGCCACACATTCCAGTTCAACACTCACTCAGCGCTGGTTAGGTTGAAATGTACTGTAGTGTTAGGAATAGATGTTTGTTCCTGACTACATTAATGGGTTTATTGGCGCGAGTCTAATGAGCGTTTTGTTAGCTTAGCTTAGCTTAGCTTAGCTCAGCTCAGTACTAGCCTGTGTGGAGTTAGCTTGTTAGCTTAGGTTTGCTTGTAAACAAAAGAGGCAGCGACGCACCGAGACGTGTTCCTAACTTAAAAGCTCAGTAAGTAAAGCTAATTATCTATCTGTAGTCCATAATCTGTATAATCCGGAGTGTCGTTTTCATGAGAAGTGTTCAGGTCTTGAGTGATGAAGTAACTAAGTTAGCCAAAGCAGCTAATCTGAGGTAGTTGTTTTCTCATCTCGGCTTTTTCTGATTCGGCTAGAGTTTTAAAATGGTGTCTCTGCGTTTGTCCAGTGATTTCAGGGTTTTAACGACAGACAGCCCAATCGTTTTCTTGTTGGACAAAAATTCCATGCGTACATTGTTTAAAAAAGTGTTTCTCCAAGTGTTCTTTATGGTTCTAGCTACATAGAACCATAAACACCCAAAGAACTTTTGACATCATCTTCAGGTTGCTGGAAACTGTCTTGTTGTATATGGTTCTGTGTAGCACCAGAAAGGTTTTGAGGATAATAGAAGAACCCTTCTTGGTGCTCACATGGAACCATTATCAGAGGAGTTCTACCAAGAACCGTTAGACATTGACCATCAAGCTAAAGAAGTCTCACCGTGTAAAGAAGCATATGAAGTGCTCAGGGTTCCCACCCCGCCTTTACTTAAGTACCCCTGAGGAACCGTCTTTTTTAAAGTTGGACCTGGTTCAAAGAGTGCCAGGTTCTGCTCTAGAACGTGCCACACCCACAACCTTAAATGTTCTGCTAAAGTGCTTTTAGGGATGCCATCATATTCGCTCTCCGTAGTATAATAATAACTATTATTATTCATTATTGTTATTAATTATTATTAACATTGTTAATGATTATTAATGCTTATTAACATAATTGATGATTATTAGCTGACTTAAGCATTAGCGTAAGTCTGGAATGAGTTGTCATGGCCCGTAATGACACTGTTGTGTTCTCCTGTCCTCAGGTCCGAGTCCAGGGACCATGCTGTAGTTTGGGACCAGCCTCTTTTCTCTCCAACACAAGTTCCTCAAGTTCAAGGACCTTATGGAGACCATGTGAGCAGTAGCATGAGAGAGGAGACATTAAAGACATTCGGGGTGAGTGGATCTTGTTGGTTCTAGGTTGACTTGTTTATTTGAAGGCACCCATATGGAGGCTGAATCACTGAGTGTGAAAAGCGGTTGTGAAGGGCGGTGTGTGTTCAGACTGCAGGCCGATCAGATCCTCCGAGACGACGGTCCACTCTGTAAGTGATCAGATCGGATTTGTGTGTCCAGACGTCACTAATCGTAGGTGACAGTCGCTCTGTAGCCACTCTGGTGACGTGGCTGTCGTACGCGGCAGCAGGACAGGCGAAGGCGCATCATCTTACCCTCCAAACTCATCGCTCTGTCAAGTCACGGTACACAGCTGTTTGGTGCTCTTCCTGAATCCCAGCACTTCCGTCACTCAGGCTGTGACGGTGTTGTCACTGCTTGTCGGCTGCGAGTAATGGGTACAGAAGACGCTTGGAAATCCGATTTCAGCTGCGCAACGTTCAGACTGAGACACATCCGTAGAAATCTGGTTGGATTCGCGTTTTAACCACCTTTAGTTGTGGTTTGGATCTGATTTACAGAAATCCGATGTCATGCACTTTATTGCTCAGCAGACTGTCAAAAAACAATTCAGATGCAGTCTGGGTGTGCTAAAAATCTGAACTGATGTGCTTTTTTTGCTCTCCAGACTGTCAAAATCAATCTGGATGTGTGAAATTGGAATCCGTGTAATTTTCCACTGTCTGGAATATCACAATCAATCAGGAAACAATCTAAATATGCTAGATTGGAATTCATGTGATTTCCAGACCATCAAAAATCAATCTGGATGCAGTCTAGATTTGCTATAAATCAGATTTCATGTGCTTTTTGCTTTGCAGACTATCAAAAATCAACCTAAATACAATCTGGATTTGCAAAATTCTTATGAAAATCTAGTGTCTGTGTTGACGTGTTGGAAAGGAACCATGGAACCGATGCTGTATGCTGTTCTAAACGGGTCCCCATAGCACAGGTCCAGATCTGTGTGTCTGCACGGTGTCATTTAGCTTATAATACTGTCATACGCTTCATATAAATACTGAGGTTCTGCTGTCCACGTGTTATCTAGTACCTGTGTGTTTGTAGTTTGGCCTGAAAGTGCCAGTTTTGTGCCACAGTCGTTCCGCTCCTTCCTGTTTTAGTGTGAAACTAAAATGTGGAATATTTAGGCTGAATGTTGTTCGGAGTTTTTGGAATTAGAGCCCTCCACACGTTCCAGACAGCAGCCGGTGCGGCGTTTGTCCGTACGCTGCCAACACAGGCAGGCCTGGGCCTGTAGCGGGCCTGTGTGGACGAGTCTCAGAATCCCAGCCAGGGTTCCTATGGTAAACATGCGCCGCGGCTCCTCCGTTGTTCCGAGTCACTCCTGTGTTTACAGCAGCTCCGAATGGTTCGCAGACGGGTGATGGAGCCTGGAGCGGACAGGAGAAATTAGAGTTGAGTTTAGTGGGTTCTCCTGTTGATGTTTTCTGGGAAAAAGGAAGTAGGTGCTGATCAATCACGGTTCATATTCTCCAGGTCTGTCTGTGTTACTGTGACTAGAGGCCTAGAGGGGGCGTGGCTTAGGAACGAAATATCTGCTTAATCAAACGCACACAGCTTTGCGAGAAGACTTCTCTGTAGGCACGTCTCCAGAACGTCTGATAACGTGCTCGGACCACATCATATCTTCATCATGCTGGTGCAGACCTGCCAGTGTGGTTCAGAACACCGTGTTACTTTGAGCTATAAGGATAACCAGACCTGTGGAGCTGAACGCTGCGGGCAGGCGCTTTAGGCAGCTGGCTTTGCAGCTATTTCTGACTCTGCTTCGTGTTCTAGCACATCACACATGCATATGGACACTACAAGTGATGCTCACAGTGTCTGTTTTCCTTCCCCTCTAATTGACTGTGTGTTCTTCACAGCAGGTTCTCCTTTTGTGTATCTTAAAGCTTTACTATGGAACAGAAGTGAAGACACCAGAGTATAAACTAGCCCTTATGGAATTCTACAGTCCACCTTAAAACCTTCTTGTGGAATTATACAGTCTACCTTAAAATCCTCTCATGGAATTATCCAGTCCACCTTAAACTCCTCCAGAATGGAGCTGTACAGGAGGATGGAGCAGCTTCCTTACCCTGCAGTGGAGCTGATAGAACAAGGTTTATTACTAAGCAGGTTTGGAGCGATTCTATTGGTCGGTCCATCATGAATATTCACTAACCTGAAAGGAGAACTAGAGCTTTTACACTGTGCAGAAAAATAGATCAAAGTTTTTACACCACTAAATATATATTAGAGGTGGAGATATGGAGGAGTACCATACTGTGTACATCAGGAGTAGATGTGGTGTAGCAGGATATGGACCGGTTCAGACTCTCAGCAGGTGGAGCTGTTCAGTGTACGACTGTAGGGTCTATAAAACTAACTACATCCAGTTAGAGGGGTGTCCCTAAACCTAGACTGGTAGTGTATGTATGTTGGTGTATATGCTGTAGATCCAGTTTAGTTTTAAATAGATGGTATTAATCGTGACACAGCACTGATATTTCTCACTCTGAACAGTAAGGTGGGGGAACTGAATTCTCGGAAGTGGCCTATGCTGTGTTTTGGAAGCTCCTCTGCCGGAGCAGGCTCCACAAAGCCTTCTGGACGTCTGTGCTGCAAAACGTCAAGTCAGAATGAACACAAACCACAGACCAGTCCGTACTCAGGTGCTTTACAGACGGAGCTGTGCGGCTGTGATTTAGGGACGTTGATTTAACAGTTATGTTTTTAATCTCCAGTCTGAATAACACGGTTACAGTGGCGTCATTCGTCCCCTGGGGTCGGAGCAGCGTGGCTAAGCTAACCACCTGGATATCCTCGTCTCCAGTCTCTCTCCAGATTGGATCTTATATCAGCCGTATTTGCTGGAATGGTTGTAGAGACCGTCTGGATGAGTTTCTCTTGGTCTGGGTGGAGGTGGAATTACAGAGTAACACGTTTCAGCGAAAACAGAAACACCACGTCCATCAGAAATGGCACCTTGCCTCACACCGCACTCTGCTGCTGGTAGCTGGTGTAGATGGAGGTGTGTTGGTTCTGATGACGCTCTCTGTTAGGATGCGGTGTGAGAGGTTTGGGGATGGGTTTACAGAAGAGATTTGGGTCACTATCAGGGCTGCACTCGACGACTCAAATCGACGAATCAAATCACCGGTCAGAAACGCGTCGGCCGACCGAGACTCTGAGTGTCTAGCGTCCAGCCAGTAGCAGTTACACAAACTAGCGCGGTGATGAATGAGATCCCCCCCCTTTAAGCGTGCGTCTGGGAGAAAGGTATCAGGACACTGATATAATCAGCCGGCTCATATATGGGTGAGATCCTGGTTTGTATGTAGGGTGTGTGTGTTTTGTGTGAGCTGATGTGCAGTATCTCTGATTTCCAGTCTCAGCTGTGTTGCGCCGCCAAGGAGCTAATACCCCCCACCAGCACGTCCTCCTTCCACTCCTCCTCCTGGAAAGTGTTTTGATAGATTCTCAGCCCGAGTCGCGTTGGCTCTGATTCTCATTTGAACACAAAATAGCTTACTGATGGTGAAGTCAAGGATTTGATGTTGAGGGGTCAGGATGTTTGGGGGGGGCAGGAGGGAAATTGCTGCCATTTCCTTTTCCTAAGCTGTGCCTTCTGCTCTCTTTGTCCCCGTAAAGGTTAAGTGGTGAAGCTGCGTGGCGGTCGGCTCTTCTTGTCCAGGGAGGGAGGGGGGTTCGCCAGCCATGTCGCGAGTCCCCACCCCTCCTCCTCCGGGGGAGATGGCCAGCGGGCCGGTGGCTGAGAGCTGGTGCTACACACAGGTAAGGTTGTACTGTAGCTGCTGCGCAAGTGTGGCTTCTGCATCTGTGAGCATGTTCATTCGGCATAGTGGCCGGTATACAGTGAATAAACAGCTGTGTACATCTTAATAGCATGTTCAGGACAAGACATAGCTGATCTATAGAGTAGAGGACATCGAGACGTCGCACCACATCGTCTGTACATGCATCATCAAAACAACAGCTGCACCTAGAAGGAGGTGTGGGAGTGCAGGTGTGTTGGGAATGAAGATGAAGGTGACCAGGATCAATAACTGATGATAAATTTAGACTGATATGATCAATATTTATTGAGCTACACATACAGAAGTCTGTCTCTCAGTGTGGCGTCGGGCCGCCGTGTTTGCTAACCCAACACGCCAGACGTCTCGGTATGGAGCTGTAGAGGTTCCTGATGGAGTCCTGTGATAATCCATCCCATGCAGCTTGAACATCCTCACACAGTTCCTGCAGATGGTGCGGTAGGGGTGGAGGTGGAGGGACACCAGGTCTTCTGGACGTGTGACAACAAACCGTTGATCTTGGTGCTGACCACGGTGCCTCCACACACCTCGTCACTGAAGATGAGC
The DNA here is from genome assembly GCA_024036415.1 of Prochilodus magdalenae. Lineage (NCBI taxonomy): Eukaryota > Metazoa > Chordata > Actinopteri > Characiformes > Prochilodontidae > Prochilodus > Prochilodus magdalenae. The sequence goes on from JAMWET010006985.1 coordinate 268,466, forward strand.
CGCTGCCATTCTGAGTCACTCCATGACAGTCTGGTACGACACCACTGCAGTCTTTGGTGACGGTGACGTGGTGTTAAGGACAGTCGTGGTAATGGTCTGTGTGCATGTAGTCCTGCGTGGTCCATGAAGAACTCATGGAGGACACCACTGCTCGTAGCTGTTGGGTCAGTCAGGTACAGGGATAAGGTCCGTCTTTCTTTACATAACACGCACGGCCAAGTGTGAAACTTGAATCGTCATCATGTCTCATGATGTCAAACCTACACACCAAGCTTCCTTCCTGTTGGCTGATTCTTTCTGGGTGCAGCTGTTAGTGCCACTGTTCATTTATGATGAGAGTATTTGTTTTAACGTCGCATGCAAGGTTTGAGTCCTTCTCCAAGTTCAGACTGTGTTCTCTTTGGATTCTTTTCCAATCAGAGTATTAATCCATGTTCGGGTGCTTTAAAAGGTTGTTCCTGTGGAACCCAGGCTTCGATCAAGTAGCATGTTGCATGCAGCCAAGTCTGACTGTGAACTGAGCAGCCTTGAATTTCCCCCACAGCTTTATTGTTCATCAGTTTCATCTTAACCAATCCTTGCAGGGAAACCACATTCACTCGTTCCCTAGTGAGCACGCTTGTTTGGAGCAGCGGGCAGCACTGCACTATAAGGTGCCCAGGTAGCAGGTTGGGGCATTTCAGTCGTATCGACCCAGCATGCTTCTTCTACCTCCAGCCTATGACTGCCATGTTTTGTGCTACAGTCTCCACCCACAAAATAAACAATTTAAAACAAACTGCTGTCACACACTGCAAGAATAGAGCCTCTACATATAAGACTTTAGGCCAATAATCATTTGTCTGCCCTAACACTAAACTAGATGAGTTAATCCAGGTTTTATTTTTTCCAGTGTTTGTAGCTCTGTGATGTTTGGTTAGTAGGAGGAGCAATGCGCTCGCTGTTCAGCCTCAAACGCTGGTGAGGAGCACCACCATAAACTCAAGTGCTGCTGAACCAGCTCCTTTATTGACTCTCTACTGAAACACCTGCTTGAGTTCGCTTCATGTAAATGATGGGCCTGGATTGGCTGGCACTTGATTTCACGCACTGAGTCTGATTCGCTGCTTAGACAGTTTGTGTATTAGTTGATAACTGATACCATCCAACCCATCAGTCGCCTATTCCAATCAATCAGTCGACTGTTTTCTCTTGAAGTACATTAAAGGTGACCCTCATTTTCATTTACACCTACACTCAAAAAAGAAAATTTGAATAGAATTTAATCTGGGTAAACTAAAATGGAAAAGGCTAAATAAACAATTTGATAATTAGGTAAAGATTAAAAGATAAAAGAAGCAAAGATTTAATTGAATAAGATTGAGAAGGCAAAATAAAAACAAATTAAAATGACAATAAAAGCAAACAAATAAAAACTAACACTGTCTGAAGGTGGCTAGAAACGAAAAGCTTAAAATGATTAGATTGACATTAGGATTAAACAAGAGATAAAATGAAGCTGAGATTTAAAAATAGGACTTAATTAAGAATTGAATTAAGGATTTAATTTAATAAAAATAAATAAATAAATAAAATCAAAATTAAAGGGATTATTAAAGCTAATAAAACTAAAACCAAGCCCAAAAATTGAGAAAATAAAATTAGTTGATCTGATAAATGTCCATCATATTCTTCTGGATGATTTCAGGAAGCGTTGTGGTGAGCTGATCAGACTTTGGCTCTTCCTCTGAGAACCGAATGTCAGTAAGTCAGTGTTATGAGAAGCTTCTTTTCCTCCTGGTTTTGTAGGTCAAGGTCGTGAAGTTTTCCTACATGTGGACCATTAACAACTTCAGCTTCTGTCGAGAGGAGATGGGCGAGGTCCTGAAGAGCTCCACGTTCTCGTCAGGTCCGAACGATAAGATGAAATGGTGAGATTGTTTTTTCCTCTTGATCAGATGTGCAGTGGTACAGACGTTGTCCCGTATCAGCTCCAGCAGACTGTGTGTTCTCTCCAGGTGCCTGAGAGTCAACCCAAAGGGACTCGACGACGAGAGCAAGGACTACCTGTCGTTGTATTTGCTCCTGGTTAGCTGTCCAAAAAGTGAAGTCAGGGCAAAGTTCAAATTTTCCTTACTCAACGCTAAACGTGAAGAGACTAAAGCTATGGGTAAGAATCTCCACCACCCTAAACCCTGCTGAACACCGCAGCACCCTGTGCTCCATCATACATACAGTCATTACATCATCTCGTTTCATTTAGTCAATACCTAATACCAACCACACAATCAATCAGTCACTCAGCCGCTATCTTCACTCGGAAGTACATTAAAATTTTGATTGTGCAACTGAGGGTTTACACCTCAGTGGGATTAAAAAAAGGAAATTACATTAATCTGGGTAAATTTAAATGAAAGACTACATAAACAATTTGATAATTAGATCAAGCAAGATAAAAGTAGCAAAGATTTAACGAAATAAGATTTAATTGAGAAGGCAAAAATAAAAACAAAAAAAAATGATTATTTAAACAAATAAAAAAAAGTGAACACTAAAAAAATAAGGGATAAAGTGAAATTGAAGCAAGAATAATGAAAGACTTGAACTGTGTCTGAAGGTGCCTAGAAATAAAAAGCTAAATGATTAATTTGACAGTAAGATTAACAAAAATCAGATTTAAATTCAGAAGGCAAAAAAAATCCTTATAAAAAACAAATTATAGAATTTGAAATAAAAGACCAAACAAAAAAAAAAAAAAAGAGTTTCTGTCAAATGGGTTTCTGTGGGAAGCAGCTGCACCTGAGCCTTGCATCACCAAGCATAATGCAGAGCATCGGATGGAGTGCGATGTACAGCACCACCACTGGACCCTCGACCTGTCTGGATACCTTTGCTTTCAACTTTGTGGGAACAGTTTGGGGAAGAACATTCCCTGTTCCCGTGTGACTGTGTCTAAAGCAAGATCCCATAAAGGCTGTTTGGGTAAGCTTGGTGTAGAAGTAGTCGACTGGCCCACATAAAGCCCTGACTACAACCCCATCCAACACTTCTGGGATAAAGTAGAACAGAGATTCCGAGCCAGGCTCTTCAACGTTCCACAGACACACTCATGGAATCTTGTAGAAAGCTTCCCAGAAGAGCGGAAGGCCTTTTGGATTTGGAATGGCATGCCATAATAAAAGCTCTTGTAGGTGTAATGTAGTACTTTGGTGTCCCGGTGCTGTGGTTCATTGCGGTTCTAGATAATATGTCCTTCTTTACTCTGCAGAAAGCCAAAGAGCCTACCGGTTCGTCCAAGGCAAAGACTGGGGCTTCAAAAAGTTCATTAGAAGAGATTTCCTGCTGGATGAAGCGAATGGGCTCCTGCCGGATGACAAACTCACGCTGTTCTGTGAGGTAAAGTTTACCTGGGCATCCCTCATCATCTCCCTCACATGTGCTAAACACGCTGATGTGCGGTGACTCTGACACAGACGGTCAGTTTGTTAGGAAATGTGTGGCTAGTGCGGAACCAGTAACGAATTACAGGGAAGATAGGCTGCTGCTACTGTCTGGTCACGTAAGCTTCACTGTGAAAGGTTGACTGTGCCACACGTCTAAATACACTCATTGTCAAACGATTAGCTACACCCAGATGGAGGTGTGGGAGTGCAGGTGTGTGGGGAAGGGAGATAAAGGGTACCAGGATCAATAACTGATGATAAATTTAGACTGATATGATCAATATTTATTGAGCTACACATACAGAAGTCTGTCTCTCAGTATGGCGTCGGGTCGGCGTGTTCGCTAACCCAACACGCCAGACGTCTCGGTATGGAGCTGTAGAGGTTCCTGATGGAGTCCTGTGATAATCCATCCCATGCAGCTTGAACATCCTCACACAGTTCCTGCAGATGGTGCGGTAGGGGCGGAGGTGATGTGCCACCAGGGCGTGTGATCATCTCGGTGCTGACCACGGTGCCTCCACACACGGATTCGTTGGGCGTCTCCACCAAGACTAGAGCGGGACTCGTCACTGAAGATGACCCGCTGCCATTCTGAGTCACGCCATGACAGTCTGGTACGACACCACTGCAGTCTTTGGTGACGGTGACGTGGTGTTAAGGACAGTCGTGGTAACGGTCTGTGTGCATGTAGTCCTGCGTGGTGCAGCCGTCTGCCGATGGTGCGGCACTAACAGGAGGACTCATGGAGGACACCACTGCTCACTGGAGGTCTGTAATGGTGGTTTTGAGTCAGTCAGGTACAGAGATAAGATCGTCCTTGCTTATGTTACATGTACAGTCGAGTGTGAAACTTGAGTCAGTAGTATGTCTCGTGATGTCAAACCCACCCACCAGGTTTCACTACTGTGGGTGGATTCCTTCTGGGTGCAGCTGTTTGCAGTTTGTACTGATTCGGTCAAATGGCTCATGTGAGCTCTGGGCAGGAGAAATAACCGTGAGCTGAAGTGCTGCTGTTAAACAGGCTGTTGTTTTCAGGTTGTGGAGTTTATACACCATATCTAAACTCTCCAGGTTATTCAGCAGTCTGTGAAGTTAGATTTTCCATCATGTGGGATCCTTTAGCCCTGGCCACTGTGGACGGATTCCTCATTCCGTTCTGTGGTCTTCTTTTGAGAGGACTCCTCTATCTTCTCCTCTCCTGGCTGCATATTTGTGGTGACGTTATCCATATTGTTTAAACCTCTGTCTCTCACTAGCCGAGTCGAGTCAGCTCTGTCTTCATGGAGTTGTGAGTAATTGATAGGTTGCGGTGGGCGTGGCCGCACTCCTCTCTGAACGTAGCACCGTGCCGCAGCTCAAGGAAAAGCAAACAGAAAAAAGCAGCGGAGAGAATTTGCGGATAATTAAGAGAGTATTGTCTGGAGAGAGAGCCCGTGAGCCCGATGAGATCTGCAACAAGGTTCAACATTTGCTGGGAAATTGGCAATTTAATAAAGCAAATTAGATGCAAATTGCAGATAGACTGTTTCCCATCATTAATTGGGCAGCACTTCAGATGAGGAAGCGTGCGTCGCAGCGGCTGTTAAACTACTGCAGGTGGCTTTCTCTGCCCGAGGAGTGGCTACACATGGCGCATTCTCTCCGCGCCCTCAGAGACGTTCTTCAGCTTTAATAATGAAAATGAGAATTGGTCGTTTAGAGAAATGAACATTACTCAGCAGTAGTGGGAATGGGATATTAGATATCGCTGATGGAATGACTCATGGTGAGATGTGCGCTGGAAACATTGCAAAATGGAAGACTGTGGGAAGCAGAATACTGATTTTTCTCTCTTCCCTTAATTACGTTCAACTTAAAGCTGCATTATATTGTAGGCAGTGCGTCGTAGGGCTGTTATAAAGCCCCGGTCACATGACTAACTGCATGTGTCATTATGAAGATGGCAATTTTACATTCATTTAACTGAATTTGGTGAATATAAATTCCGCGTTCGTTTTTTATATGTAGTAGAAATGTCATTATTGTAGTAGGTGGAGTATAGGAGTGTAGTAGGTGAAGTGTAGGAGTGTAGTAGGTGGAGTATAGGAGTGTAGCCATTAGTGTAGTAGGTGGAGTATAGAAGTGTAGTCATTAGTGTAGTAGGTGAAGTATAGAGAAGTAGTCATTAGTGTAGTAGGTGAAGTATAGAGGAGTAGTCATTAGTGTAGTAGATGAAGTATAGAGGTGTAGTCATTAGTGTAATTGGTGAAGTATAGGAGTGTAGTCATTAGTGTAGTAGGTAGAGTATAGGAGTGTAGTCATTAGTGTAGTAGGTAGAGTATAGGAGTGTAGTCATTAGTGTAGTAGGTAGAGTATAGGAGTGTAGTCATTAGTGTAGTAGGTAGAGTATAGGAGTGTAGTCATTAGTGTAGTAGGTGAAGTATAGGAGTGTAGTCATTAGTGTAGTAGGTGAAGTATAGGAGTGTAGTCATTAGTGTAGTAGGTAGAGTGTAGTCATTAGTGTAGTAGGTAGAGTGTAGTCATTAGTGTAGTAGGTAGAGTATAGGAGTGTAGTCATTAGTGTAGTAGGTGGAGTATAGGAGTGTAGTCATTAGTGTAGTAGGTGGAGTATAGGAGTGTAGTCATTAGTGTAATTGGTGAAGTATAGGAGTGTAGTCATTAGTGTAGTAGGTAGAGTATAGGAGTGTAGTCATTAGTGTAGCAGGTGAAGTATAGGAGTGTAGTCATTAGTGTAGTAGGTGAAGTATAGGAGTGTAGCCATTAGTGTAGTAGGTGAAGTATAAAGGTGTAGTCATTAGTGTAGTCAGTGGAGTATAGGAGTGTAGTCATTAGTGTAGTAGGTAGAGTATAGGAGTGTAGTCATTAGTGTAGGAAGTGAAGTATAGGAGTGTAGCCATTAGTGTAGTAGGTGAAGTATAAAGGTGTAGTCATTAGTGTAGTCAGTGGAGTATAGGAGTGTAGTCATTAGTGTAGTAGGTGGAGTATAGAGGTGTAGTCATTAGTGTAGGAAGTGAAGTATAGGAGTGTAGTCATTAGTGTAGTAGGTGAAGTATAAAGGTGTAGTCATTAGTGTAGTCAGTGGAGTATAGGAGTGTAGTCATTAGTGTAGTAGGTGAAGTATAAAGGTGTAGTCATTAGTGTAGTCAGTGGAGTATAGGAGTGTAGTCATTAGTGTAGTAGGTGGAGTATAGAGGTGTAGTCATTAGTGTAGGAAGTGAAGTATAGGAGTGTAGCCATTAGTGTAGTAGGTGAAGTATAAAGGTGTAGTCATTAGTGTAGTCAGTGGAGTATAGGAGTGTAGTCATTAGTGTAGTAGGTGGAGTATAGAGGTGTAGTCATTAGTGTAGTAGGTAGAGTATAGGAGTGTAGTCATTAGTGTAGTTGAAGTGTAGTAGGTGAGGTGTAGGAGTGTACTTGTTACTGTAGCAGGTGGAGTACTTCCCTAACCTCCAGTCCTCCTTCCTGTCTCCCTGTCTCAGGTGAGCGTGGTGCAGGACTCTGTGAATATCTCGGGCCAGTCCAACATGAACATGCTGAAGGTTCCTGAGTGCCAGCTGTCGGATGATCTGGGGAACCTGTGGGAGTGTTCTCGTTTCACAGACTGCTCTCTGTATGTGGGGGGTCAGGAGTTCAAGGCCCACAAATCCATCCTGGCAGGTAAAATCACCCAGCACTCTCTAATCCACACACAGACCCTGCTGACTGCTACAGGACTGCATCGGCAGCGTCAGCGCTCACCTCTGTTCCCTAAGGAGGGGTAGGGGGCTTATGTGGGGGGTGTTTGTGCATTCTGGTGTTGTAAGACTAGAGAAATACAGAGACGGCCACAATAAGAGAGTCCTGAGTTTATCAAGAAGCTGGTTTAGCATTTTCCGCCTCTCACCATCCAAATAGCCCCAAACTGATTCGCTGATGGTCGTAGGTGTAAGTCCAAGATGTACACGTCTGCCAAATGACAAAGAAAACAGAGGATCGTTACTCCTTTATTTGTATTTTAGTGAGTTTGTCTGTCTCATTCCTTCCTCACAGCTTCACTCCATCATCCAGGCCCACTAGCCTCTCTTAGCGACATGCTAAGTGGTGATAGCCCCCTGGGTTTTCCAATGCTTCACCATACATATTAATGTGCTAATGAAACATACGTATTGTGAGTGTTAAACATTCCTTAACGTTTTTAGCTGATAGCTCCCAGGTGGCTGTGACCAACCAAACACTTACAGATGGTGAAGTTGATTTGAACTTTAATATCATAAGGCATATGTATACAGTACAGTAACAGGTTCTGAGCTACAGTGTAGTATACTAATAGAGTCACATGACCAGTTACCTCACATTTACCTCAGAGCTGTTATTACTGTATCCACTGTTTAGAGCTAGCTGCTGCTAACGCTGCTCAGTTCACCTGAGATACGGTTAGCCTAGCTGTTAGCTCCCCTCGGCTAGTTCACTCTAAAACTGATCCTCTAAAGCGAGTTCATCTTTTATTAATCTTCAGACCTGTATATTTAACTTTCTGAGGCTCATTCTGATGAACACCACCCACTACAATCGCTACACCCACAGTTATACTCGGAGTGGGCTGCGTTTAGCCCCCCCAGTGTTAGCCGCCGCCATGTTCTCTGGCTGAGAGCTGACGAGGCCGCGGTGCATGATGGGATACAATACTGACTGGAGTAGAACACCATCCGGGTATCTCCAGTACACCACGAAGATAGCTCCCCCTGTACATTAGAACCTCTGTCTGGAGTAGAACACCATCCGGGTATCTCCAGTACACCACGAAGACAGCTCCCCCTGTACACTAGAACCTCTGACTGGAGTAGGACACCACCCGGGGATCTCCAGTACACCATGAAGATAGCTCCACCTGTACACTAGAACCTTGACATTCTCAGTCCCACCTGTTCTTTGTGTTGTGTGTACGTTTCATAATGAACGTACCAAAATAAATAGCCCAGAATTCCTTCTGCTCGTATGTCCACCGCTCTGACCTTGAGCGCTGTGCTGTTTGTTTTCTGAGGTTGCGATTCTACAGTGTAACATTTCCTTAATTCATCAAACCGGGAATGTGCTCTACCAAACACTCATGATTTACCGACCCGAATGGCTTCAGGACTCTGTAAGCACAATCAGAGGTCAATATGAAAAACAGCCGGGCAGGAAAATCCAGTAGGAAGCAGAAACAGCATGCTGGTTGACCATGCCTCGGTTTCCACCCTCAGCACCGCCTCTGTGGCGCCGAATGGCGTGTAAGTAGAGTAGAGATGCTCATATGATATGACTGACGGATTTATTGCTTCTTTGACAGCGAGATCGCCCGTCTTTAATGCCATGTTCGAACACGAAATGGAGGAAAGCAAAAAGGTGTGCTGTCTCTTATTACTCAGACCTCTAATATTGATCCTGATATTTGAAAGCACTGTGTTTGTCTGTAACTCCTCTTTTTATTCCTCCTTCTGCTCACACAGAACCGAGTGGACATCAGCGACATCGACCCAGATGTCTTCAAAGAAATGATGGGTTTCATTTACACAGGGAAAGCACCAAATCTGGAGAAGATGGCTGATAGTTTGTTGGCAGCGGCCGATAAAGTAAGTGATAGCCTTTTCTAGCTGTGCTATAAGTTCATTAGGAAGTCTGGTATTAGAAATACAGTGGGATCTAGCTTGTAACTTGGTGCTAACTTGGTGGAATAGTTCAGGCACCCTGATCCAGTTACTCACCGCTTACTCTCTCATATACACTGTATATACACACATCGTCAAATACAGCTGCACCCAGAAGGAATCGACCATCAGGAATGAAACTGGGTGTGTAGGTTTGATATTATTAGACATGCTAATGATTCAAGTTTCACACTCAGCTACACAGGGGACGTAAGCAGTGACGGGTCTTATCTCTGTACCTGACTGACTATTGTCCTGTTGCGTGTACGTTCCGTTCGGACTCGTGCTGTGTGATGTAAGCATATGCCTCAGAGAAGAGTATGGAAGGCATTCAAGCAGTTGGAAAAGGGCTCCAGGAGGCGGGATTGTCTTACCGACAGGTTAGGCACCATACTGGTCATCCAGATACTACCATAGCACGCTGTTGACGGCAGTGGATAGAAGAGAGCATGCACCAGCTACATAGAGGATCAGGAAGACCTACATGAACCATGTACGCAGAGAACCAACAGGCTGTCAGACATGTACAGAGTACCCAATGTCCATGATTCCAGACATCCAGCGAGCAGTGGTGTCCTCCGTGAGTCCTCCTGTTAGTGCAGCACCATCGGCAGACGGCTGCACCACGCAGGACCACATGCACACAGACCGTTACCACGACTGTCCTTAACACCACGTCACCGTCACCAAAGACTGCAGTGGTGTCGTACCAGACTGTCATGGAGTGACTCAGAATGGCAGCGGGTCATCTTCAGTGACGAGTCCCGCTTTAGTCTTGGTGGAGACGCCCAACGAATCCGTGTGTGGAGGCCGTGGCCGTCATCAAAGCCAGACACATCCCTGAATGAAAATGTGTGGGATGCTGTTGGGTGCACTGTCAATTAGACTAAGCTCGACTGACCCTTAAGAATCTGAGAAAGTGACCCCTGTTCACCTCAGACTCAGGACCGTTGTGTTAGTAGACAGTTGTTTGTCCGAGCTATGGGTCTTTAAGTGTGTGTGTGTGTGTGTGTGTGTGTGTGTGTGTGTGTGTGTGTGTGTGTGTGTGTGTGTGTGTGTGTGTGTGTGTGTGTGTGTGTGTGGTTCTTCTTGCAGTACGCGCTGGAGCGTTTAAAGGTTATGTGTGAGGAGGCCCTCTGCAACAGTCTGTCTGTGGACAACGTGGCCGACACCCTCATCCTGGCAGACCTGCACGGCGCCGAGCAGCTCAAAGCACAGGCCATCGATTTTATCAACAGGCAAGCATCACTTAAAGCAAACTGCTCCGCTTGATAAATCCCTGCTGCCATGGCTGTTTACCCATGCTGAATGCTGGCGGCCTGCGTTTCTGTGTCCTCCTCTAGGTGCAGCGTTCTCCGACAGCTGGGCTGCAAGGATGGGAAAAACTGGAATAGCAAGTATGTAATTAGCTGATGTTTGTGTGACACAAGATTAATAACAAACTCTTATCGTTTCCGGCGAGATGCATTACGATTCATTGTTTTAGGTTTTTGGGCAGCAGCCTGCGCTCGGCTGGTTCCTGCGTATCGCTGGATCCGCGTTATTAATAGACTCCGGCTCGCTCCGAGCTTTGGAGAAAGGAGCAGTCCTGGAATATTAAGATACAGAAACGTCTCAGTTTAAGGGCTTTTATCCACGTTCTCCTGTGCTGTTCTCTCACCTGGAGCAATGCCCTTTTCAGTGTTTGTTAGGGACGGGTGTGATTATTTGAGAATAAGTGTCTCTAAATGAATTTTATTAATCATTTACAATCGTTTAATTAAGACGTTTAAGTTGGACAAAATAAGCAAACATTTTATATGGCCTGGTGTGTGACATATTCACAGGATAACTAATACAGCGTCTTGTGCTGAGCTAAACAGATAGCATAGCAGTTCATGAGAATACTGTGAATATATAAACAATACATTTGTGGTTGTGTAATGTTTTGAGTTGTTTTCTTATTAGTTGAGGATAAATAACTAAATCAGCCTAAAATGCAGAGATACACCCATCAGCCATAACATTAAACCCACCCCCTGCATCTACACTGTCTCATCAGCTCCACTGACCATACAGGACCCTCTGTAGGTGTACAGGTCCAGACTGTAGTCCATCTGTTTCTCTGTGTACTGTATTACCCTGTTCTTCAATGGTCAGGACCCCCACAGGACCACCACAGAGCAGGTACTGTGTGGCTGGGGGACCATTCTCAGCACTGCAGTGACACTGACGTGGTGGTGGTGTGTTAGCGTGTGTGGTGCTGGTGTGAGTGGATCAGACACAGCAGTCCTGCTGGACACCTCAGTGTCACCTCTGGACTGAATTGTCCACCAACCAAAGCCATCCAGCCAGCAGCGTCCTGTGTGTAGCAGCATCCTGAGACCACTGATGAAGGACTAGAGGATGACCAACACTGCGGTAATACAGTATACAGAGAAACAGATGGACTACAGTCTGGACCTGTACACCTACAGAGTGTCCTATACGGTCAGTGGAGCTGATACGATGGACAGTGAGTGGAGATATAAGGATTTAGTGTTGTGGCTGATGGGTGTACATCACTGAATTAGCCTAGATATGCTAAGAACGGCAAGATATCACAAAGGTAATATTGTAAATCAGTTTCAGATAAATAATTTCCCAATTCCGAAATCCCAGTTCCTGAAACGTTGGGACGTGTATGGAATACAAATAACAGAAACAGAAAGTGTGATTTAACCTGTGTTTGAACTAAAGCAGGGCGAGATTTTATATCGGGGCTTTTTTGGAGAGGGTAGGTTTAGTGGGTAACCTGCTCATCTGTAAATGGTCATGTCCTGCTTCTAGACTCTGTCTTCATCAGAGACGTCCAAGATCAGTACCAGCAAACACTCTGCACGCAGTACAGCACCATGACTGTGTAATCAGGGAGTGCATTACCTGGACTGACCTGCCCACACTCCAGAACACAGAGTCTCTTACTTCACACACACACGTCTTAAGATTATAACAGAGCAGCAAAGGCGCCGTGTGGTTACACAGCTGAAGACTGTGTAACAGGAGAACCGAGTAAATTCTGGTTCTGAAACTGGAACAGTTTGTTTTCAGTGGCCAAGTAATAACATGATCCTGTGTCACTGCTTCAGCGTTTCACACGCTGCCCCACGTGTCTTGTATGATGATGATCTTTAATTCAGATTAATTAATGTATATGTGTGTAGGCTGTATACGTGGTTCTGAAGCCAGACTGCCGTTCTGTTATTGCGGCGCTCCCCGGTGTTCATTATGGAGCGGGAAGATTAGGAATGATTAATTGTGCCGCGTTCGGTATTGCAGGATATCGCTCTAAAGCAGTGTCTTTTAACGACCCGCACGCTCGGTGCGGCACCTTCCGATCCCTCTGCTCCTTCCCTCGCCGCGTTAGATTAGTCCACGCTCGCCGCCATCGACTTTTAATGTGTCTCGTGTTAATACCCTAATGTCTTTGCCCTTTCCTCGCAGCCACGCCACAGACATAATGGAGACTCCGGGCTGGAAGTCAATGATCCAGTCTCATCCTCACTTAGTGGCCGAGGCTTTCCGCGCGCTGGCCTCGGCCCAGTGCCCCCCCTTCGGCCTGCCCAGGAAGAGGCTAAAGCAGTCCTGACTCGTCGGCTTTCTGCAGCCGGGCACGCTCCAGAGGCGGCGCGGAGTCCCTCCCCTCGCGGAGGGGCGGCCTTTCTCCAGCGACGGGTTCGGTCTCGGAGCTTACACGCTTCTGTCGTCTCTGCTGGCCTTAAACTGTTCGCCGTGGCTCCAGAAAGCCTCTCTTTTCCTCCTTTCTCAGCTCTACTCTGTGCCTGCCTTGTCCCGGAGAGACCAGGCCTACTCCCCGCCCTTGCACTAGTTCCCAAAGCCTGTCTGTTTTGATACGGGACTCTGTGGGGATGCGTGAAGGGTTTGGTTAACGGGATAATCACTGTTCTATGTAATGTGTGGTCATGACGTCGGCCTGTTTTGCGACTAGAGTGCGAGCTCGCTGCTTTACACTTTATGAAGAGACAACATAATGCCCCATATTGATGGCACTATTTCTATGTAAAGACGGATTTGAAAGGAAGGGCCGGATATCGTGAGTATCGTGGAGAAGGAAACAGGTATGTGTTTGAGATGTTTGGAATGCTGTATGTGGTTCTGGCCCTATTTATTCAGATGTGAGACGAGGTTACAGTACGAGAGACGGTCGTAGTCTCCACCTTCACAGAGTCGGTCTGGTGATGCTTTCTTTAACAGCACGTCACATTCTGTGCATTCGCTCGGTACGAACTCCAAAGTACTAGATCATCTGTTTAGACTGAAATGGTTCTAAGTACTAAGTACTAACGTTCAGCGGACACGAACGCGCTCTCTCATGCCCCTGGGGTTGGCTGAGTTTGGGTGAGAGGTTCCCCTTGAAACCCCTTTAAGGTGAAGTCTTGCTGGGTCCGTTTTGTGGTTTGGGTTCTGGTATAGTTACGGTTTAGCCCGCATACACTTAATGTTTTCCGAAACGTTAATAAGGCTAAACGATCTGGATCTGTAGGTCACTGATTACCGCTTGCCCTCCACACCCGCCACTGCTTTTCTCCAAATCAAACGGATCGTTTTCCCGGACAGATTCCACAGTTTGGAGGCGAGTAGTAGAGGCGACAATGGCTGGAATTTTGTTATGTGGAGACAGGAAAGAAAACAGAGCCAGTGTTTCACACCTAGAGCAATCACCAGCTGCTTCCTGATCAGAAATCCGTTTGCATAAAGTTGAGCTTTTTCTGGCACGCTGCTTCCTCCGAACTTGGTGCACCAGGTGGCTACGTCTGACAGAACTGATGCTCACCATTGAAAAGGAATGGGTTATGTAAGGGTGACTTGATATGCCGGATAGATATCAGTGCATCATAAGATTCTGTCCACATGTATCCAGATGTTTTGGAATTCCATTGTTTGGATTTTTTTTTTTTTTTTTATGGAAGCAGTTGTGTGTATTTTTGGGGGGTGTTCAGTTAATTATTATTATTTAATTAATTATTTTTATTTTTGTTTTCCTAATTATTTTTTTATATTTAACACCTTATTTTTATTGAAAATGTGCAAAACTCCATTACAAGGTTCGAGTTTACTATTTCCTTAAGCTCTAGTACAGAAGTGTCAGTGTGGAATAAGATGTTACTGTCCTTTTAAACAGTCAAGGCCTATATTGCAAATGTTAAAAATTCAGTTATTCTAAATATGTGATCATAACCATATAAATAAAATGGGATGAAAAACTGGAACTACTAGTTTCAGAGACCGAAGAAGTCTTGATTGAAAAAGTCATTTCAGAATTACACAGTTTGTAGGCGTCATGTTAGATCTCTGCTTTAGCATTGCAGTGTCTTCCTGAGGTGACGTCAGATCAATCAAACCGCTGGTGTATGTACAAAATAATTATTACTTTTATGTGTTTATTTTTTTAAATATTTTATAATCTGGATATGTGGGGAAGGGCCTACCCTGAAATGCCCTGAATGGGCGCAGGACGTTGTTCACATTTGAAGGGGGTGAGCCCCCAGTAAACCACAGTGAGTGCCAGTGCTTTTCGTTTTGGTTCTTGATCAATGGTACATGCCATCCGAGACTCTTTGTACTGCCTTTTAACCACGTGGTGTTTGGGAGAATTAAATTTCCTGCTTAAACGTGTAACAATACCGTGAAATTTTCACACATCCAAATTTTAAAATTGCCGATTTGGGAAAACATGCCGTTCACGTTCCGAGCCGGTCACCTTTTCACTGCTACTGATTTTCCTGATTTTCCTTTTTGCTCCAAGTCACTTTTCCTGTTATCCAGAGATGGATTTTATACCCAGTTATCTCATGGATCCGCCTGATTTTCACTTTTGCCCGGAGTGACCGAATGAGATCGGATTTCACTTCTGTGCACATAGCCGCATCTACGTCAGTCCAGACGCGTGGCGTTGGGATAACTCCAGGCTCCTGTGTCCTTGTTTATCCTCTCGTTGTCTAATGGCGGTGTAGTACTGGAGTCCAGTCTGGTTTTAGTGTCGACGCACTCGGCTCTAGTAGTCCTGACTTCAGTTCTGCCTCACTCTGGAACACCTCTGTAATGAACCTCTCAGTTTAGACTGGAGCTCACCATCGGGGACCTCATCACCTAAAACTATGACCCAGTACTTTGGAGTTTGTACCTCATACTTACCGGATCAAATCTGGGAATCTGGGGCTCTAAAAGAAAGCTTTAGGTTTAGTCCCAGGTGGTCAGTACTAGTGGTCGACCCATAATGGTGGCATTAGGGAGGCTTGGCCCACAGCACAGTGATCCATCTCAAATTTGTAAGCTAGTTACGCTAACATTTAATTTTCCTAAGTTCACTAATTATTATGTTGGTGGACTTCTCAGATCCGCAAGAAACATGAATTTAAACCAATACTGTCTCACAGCCACCGATAATCTGTCTCAGGGCCGGTGACAATAACCAAACCAGGACTTTCTAAATGTTTCCAGGACGGTTCTAAACAGAATGTGGGTGTGGCTTAAAGCAGTGTTTATTTACTGACCACAGCTGGTTACAGACCAATCAGGAAGCACTAAGGTTTTGTATTCCGCATGAACACTATTTTGACAGCCAATCAGCAGACAGGAGCAAGCGTATTGGCTCACTGGTGCTGCGGTTGACTTGTAAGGTATTGACGTTTGGTTCTGGATGTCAGTGTTACCGTGCTCTGTACCACTGAAGGTATTTGGATGGCACCGTAAAAGTATTGATTTTCAGTCGGCTCCAGATGCTCCGCCCATATGTAGACACTGAGTCTGGTGTCTAAAGCACAGTAAGTTGGCCATAACTATAGGGACGTTGGTACCTTTGAGTTTGTTGAAGCACCGTCCCTAACGTGTCGCACTAAAGCAGCGGCCTGTGGTGGGTTTCTTCATATATCAGTCTAAGTAGGTGGTCTTTGGCTACATCAGGGAACAAAATGATCCCGACTCCAGCTAGCCTATGTTAACAGAGCGCTAATAATGAAGTTCACACGGTCAACACACTGAAGGCACTTGTATTGTAACTTGGATGGTAATTCTATATCATGTTCAGGTCATATAGTTCCAAATAGAGATTCGTGGTATTGATCCAATTCAGAATAGAAGGACTTTCCAAATGTTAGTTTAAGTTAATTAGTACATTAATAAAGTTAATGAGCTCATGCTTCCTGAACGCTGCTGCTACTCCACACTAAGAGAGCTTCCTTGATTGGATTTGGTTATGGTTTGTTCTCTTGACACAAAAGAGAGTTTATTTTGTTAGGCTTTATGTACGACATAGGCCTGAACTGCATTTGTTTAGGTTTGAATACTCAGTATTTGTGAGTAGTCGAATATCGTTCTCGTAAATAATAATCATATTTATGTTTCCAAATTAAGCCTAATACTGTAGTTCAGACAGTAAAGACGCAGTTAGGGCCGAGCTGAAGAGGAGCTGCTTGTTTAGGTGTAAAACTCTAATATTTGCTCACTTACCAAAAAAAATCTGATTATAATACTGCCAAATTTAATATAACGGCACACCGACCCGTCCCCCGGCGCACCGACCCGTCCCCCGGCACACCGACCCGTCCCCCAGCACACCACTTCTGGCCTTCATCTTATTGGTCGACCACTAGTTCACCCACAAACCCTTAAAGTACTGTTGCCTTTTCGAAGTCAGACATGGTAGCTCGCAATTCCAACCCTGACGGATGCTGAGGAACAGAGATGGAGCTTCGTGGAGACGTTGGGTTGGTTGGTGATGTTCTGTGATAAGTATTTTGGAGAAGTCGGGGGGGTGGAACCCTGCTGTTACCTGTTAGTTACCTATAAAGGACTGAACTGGTGTTCAGACGAGGGGTGTCAGCAGTAGATCGGAGGGCCTGAGCTGTGTTTAGTGCCCACCCTGTCCCAGCACGCCCAGTTCAGCCTGTTAGAGTTCACCAGGGTGTGGTGGAACAGTGAGGTGGTCCTCCAGGTTTTTTTTTAAGAAGCCCCTCGGTCAGACAATCCAGATGTGCTGTCCTCTAGAATCAGGAATTCAGGATGCTGAGCATCAAACAGTGGCATTATTACAATGTGAGATGAATGAGTATATATATTTTTCATGAGCTGTGGTATTGCAGTCAAACTGACATTCTGGTTCTGAGGGCTTCTGTACGGCGTTTGGGTCATGTTACACCTTGTTCTGTTTAAGGACGTGTTTTGTGAAGATTCTGGACTTCCTGGAAGGTTCAGTGTCTGCAAGAATGCCTGCGTTGTCTCATTAAAAACTTTTTTCAGCATGCAGAAGTGTTACTCATCTTTTACAAGTGTGTCCATTTGTGTGCAAGTATCCAGTATATATAACTCTAAACTCTAAATGTAGGTACTGTGGTATAGACCGAGTCTGTTCTACAGGTTCTCATTAGGTGGCGTGTATAACTCTAAGCTCTAAATGTAGGTACTGTGGTATAGACCGAGTCTGTTCTACAGTTCCTCGTTAGGTGGAGTGTATAACTCTAAACTCTAAATGTAGGTACTGTGGTATAGACTGAGTCTGTTCTACAGTTCCTCGTTAGGTGGAGTGTATAACTCTAAACTCTAAATGTAGGTACTGTGGTATAGACTGAGTCTGTTCTACAGTTCCTCGTTAGGTGGAGTGTATAACTCTAAACTCTAAATGTAGGTACTGTGGTATAGACTGAGTCTGTTCTACAGTTCCTCGTTAGGTGGAGTGTATAACTCTAAACTCTAAATGTAGGTACTGTGGTATAGACTGAGTCTGTTCTACAGTTCCTCGTTAGGTGGAGTGTATAACTAAGCTCTAAATGTAGGTACTGTGGTATAGACTGAGTCTGTTCTACAGTTCCTCGTTAGGTGGAGTGTATAACTCTAAGCTCTAAATGTAGGTACTGTGGTATAGACTGAGTCTGTTCTACAGTTCCTCGTTAGGTGGAGTGTATAACTCTAAGCTCTAAATGTAGGTACTGTGGTATAGACTGAGTCTGTTCTACAGTTTCTCGTTAGGTGGAGTGTATAACTCTAAGCTCTAAATGTAGGTACTGTGGTATAGACTGAGTCTGTTCTACAGTTTCTCGTTAGGTGGAGTGTATAACTCTAAGCTCTAAATGTAGGTACTGTGGTATAGACTGAGTCTGTTCTACAGTTCCTCGTTAGGTGGAGTGTAACTCTAAGCTCTAAATGTAGGTACTGTGGTATAGACTGAGTCTGTTCTACAGTTCCTCGTTAGGTGGAGTGTATAACTCTAAGCTCTAAATGTAGGTACTGTGGTATAGACTGAGTCTGTTCTACAGTTCCTCGTTAGGTGGAGTGTATAACTCTAAGCTCTAAATGTAGGTACTGTGGTATAGACTGAGTCTGTTCTACAGTTCCTCGTTAGGTGGAGTGTATAACTAAACTCTAAATGTAGGTACTGTGGTATAGACTGAGTCTGTTCTACAGTTCCTCGTTAGGTGGAGTGTATAACTAAGCTCTAAATGTAGGTACTGTGGTATAGACTGAGTCTGTTCTACAGTTTCTCGTTAGGTGGAGTGTATAACTCTAAGCTCTAAATGTAGGTACCGTGTTATAGACTGAGTCTGTTCTACAGTTTCTCGTTAGGTGGAGTGTATAACTCTAAGCTCTAAATGTAGGTACTGTGGTATAGACTGAGTCTGTTCTACAGTTCCTCGTTAGGTGGAGTGTAACTCTAAGCTCTAAATGTAGGTACTGTGGTATAGACTGAGTCTGTTCTACAGTTCCTCGTTAGGTGGAGTGTATAACTAAACTCTAAATGTAGGTACTGTGGTATAGACTGAGTCTGTTCTACAGTTCCTCGTTAGGTGGAGTGTATAACTAAGCTCTAAATGTAGGTACTGTGGTATAGACTGAGTCTGTTCTACAGTTTCTCGTTAGGTGGAGTGTATAACTCTAAGCTCTAAATGTAGGTACCGTGTTATAGACTGAGTCTGTTCTACAGTTCCTCGTTAGGTGGAGTGTATAACTCTAAGCTCTAAATGTAGGTACTGTGGTATAGACCGAGTCTGTTCTACAGTTCCTCGTTAGGTGGAGTGTATAACTCTAAGCTCTAAATGTAGGTACTGTGGTATAGACCGAGTCTGTTCTACAGTTCCTCGTTAGGTGGAGTGTATAACTCTAAGCTCTAAATGTAGGTACTGTGGTATAGACTGAGTCTGTTCTACAGTTTCTCATTAGGTGGAGTGTATAACTAAGCTCTAAATGTAGGTACTGTGGTATAGACTGAGTCTGTTCTACAGTTTCTCATTAGGTGGAGTGTATAACTCTAAGCTCTAAATGTAGGTACTGTGGTATAGACTGAGTCTGTTCTACAGTTCCTCGTTAGGTGGAGTGTATAACTCTAAGCTCTAAGTGTAGGTACTGTGGTATAGACTGAGTCTGTTTAATGTACATCCATGAAGAATCTCTGAAAGGTAGATTAGACAGGTCTGGTCTTTGATCAGTAAACCTGAAGATGTTTGAAGCTCCTTTTCCTCGTTCTGTGAATGCTGGTCCGCTTCATGAAGAGCTGGCCTCCACCTCTACGTCTCCGCCGTCAGTGGTATGTTGAGCACTTTTTCTGTTTATCTGAAGTTTAAACTGACCTTCAAGTCTTCCTGACTTTCCACTAGGAGTGTTGTATTTTCCCTGTAGTGAAGATCATTCAGCTTTCTTCCTCTGATCTTGAATCCTCGTCCAGGTAAATATTAAGTATATTTTACAGTACTAGAAATGTACTTTAGTATCTACTTAATGTCTGATTGAATATATTTAACGGTGCTGTAAAATAGTACACTTAAGTACAGTAATTAAATTTATCATACCAAATAGGTTTATTTATTTGCACTATTACACTTTACTGTACATACTGTACATCTAAACTCCGGGACTCTCCACGTAAAGGCAACATATACACGTGTTTATCTTAATTCAGTCATTATCTGCTGATATCAGTGCCCCTTGACTTTTACGCATAATTATTTTTTTATTAACGCACTGCCTTATTATCTCTTAAGATGTGTATGTATTTTTTTTTTTTTTTAAATGGATCTAAAGTTAAATCTCAATTTTTGGTATTTTTTGTATGTTTCTTATATATATTTGAATTATATATTGAATTTTTTTAAATGTATATACTTAATGCAAATGCAAATATCATCTATTTTTAAAATTTATATACTCGAAATTCAAATATCAGCTAATTTTGAAATGTATATACTCTATGGAAATTTAAATATCAGCTTTTTTTAAAAATATAAACTCGAAATTCAAATATCACCTATTTTTTAAATATATATACTCAAAATTCAAATATCAGCTATTTTTTAAATGTATATACTCAAAATTCAAATATCAGCTATTTTTAAAATATATATACTCGAAATTCAAATATCAGCTATTTTTTAAATGTATATACTCAAATTTAAATATCAGCTGCTTTTTAAATGTATATACTCGAAATTCAAATATCAGCTATTTTTTAAATGTATATACTTAATGCAAATGCAAATATCAGCTATTTTTAAAATGCATATACTCGAAATTCAAATATCAGCTATTTTTAAAATGTGTATACTTAATGCAAATTCAAATATCAGCTATTTTTAGTGTATATCCTCAATGGATATTCAAATTTCAGCTATTTTTGAAATGTACATACTTAATGCAAATTCAAATATCAGCTATTTTTTAAATGTATATACTCACTGCAAATTTAAATATCAGCTATTTTTAAAAAATATAAACTCGAAATTCAAATATCAGCTATTTTTAAAATAAATATACTCGAAATTCAAATAGCTATTTTTAAAATGTATATACTCAAATTTAAATATCAGCTATTTTTAGTGTATATACTCAATGGAAATTCAAATTTCAGCTATTTTTAAAATGTATATACTCGAAATTCAAATATCAGCTATTTTTTAAATGTATATACTCAAATTTAAATATCAGCAATTTTTAGTGTATATACTCAATGGAAATTCAAATATCAGCTATTTTTTAAATGTATATACTCGAAATTCAAATATCAGCTATTTTTTAAATGTATATACTCAAATATCAGCTGTGTGCTGGGGTTCGTGGTCGTGTGCAGTATATGTGATTAGTGTGTTTAGGCTGGGGCTCTTGACTCGTTGGGCTTCGGGCAGCTGCATAGACCTGCCCAGCCCAGAGCAGCCAATCCAAGCCGTCCTCATTTACATATATCAGTCTTAAAGTCTGTTTTTGGTAAATAAAGCCCCATGAATGTCATAGGAGGACCTGAGAGAGCGAACCCCTCGCTTGGACCCCTGCGGTGCTGCCCCGAAACGTTTGCGCCCTGCGGGGTGCCGTTGTTCCCGGCTGCAGATGAGGAGTGCCGTTGGTTTTATGTCCTCGTGGATGCGGGGCCTAATTAAAGCGAACAGCGTGCGGCGGCGTAATCTGAGCTACTGGAGACGGAGCCGCCTCACGTGCCAGCCGCTCACGATCCCGCCGCACCCCGCCAAACTCTGACAGCGGCTCTAAATCAGCTCACACCAAACCCTCTCTCACTCACTCTGTACACACCTCACACCAAACCCTCTCTCCCTCACTCTGTACACACCTCACACCAAACCCTCTCTCCCTCACTCTGTACACACCTCACACCAAACCCTCTCTCCCTCACTCTGTACACACCTCACACCAAACCCTCTCTCCCTCACTCTGTACACACCTAACACCAAACCCTCTCTCCCTCACTCTGTACACACCTCACACCAAACCCGCTCTCCCTCACTCTGTAACACAGCCTCACACCAAACCCCTCTATCCCTCACTCTGTACACACCTCACACCAAACCCTCTCTCCCTCACTCTGTACACACCTCACACCAAACCCTCTTCCTCCCTCGACTCGTACACACCTCACACCAAACCCTTTCTTCCCTCACTCTGTGTGGATCAAACCTCACACCAAACCCTCTGGTCCCTCACTATGTACACACCTCACACCAAACCCTCTCTCCCTCACTTTGTGTACACCTCACACCACAACCTCTTGAATCTCCCTCACTCTGTACACACCTCACACCCAAACCCTCTATCAGCTCCACTCTGTACACACCTCACACCAAACCCTCTCTCACTATCACTATGTACACACCTCCCACCAAAAACCCTGATCTACCTCACTCTGTACCACACCTCAAACCAAACCTCTCTCCCACTCACTCTTGTACACAGCCTCACACAAAATCCCTATTCTCCCCGCACTATGTACACCTCACAAATTCAAACCCTCTCATCCTCACTGCGTGACACACTCACACCAAATTTTCTCTCACTCACTCTGTACACACTCACACCAAACCCTCTCTCTCCTCACTCTTGTAACACCTCACACCAAAAACACTCCCTCCCTCATTCTGTACAACCTATCACCAAACCAATACCCCTCTCTCCCTCACTCTGTAAACACTTTCACACCAAACCCTCTCTCACCTCAACTCCGTACAACACAATGGCACACCAAAACCCGCTCTCCCTCACTCTGTACACACCTCACACCCAAACCTCTCCTCTCTCAACTCTGTTTACACACCACCACACCTGCAAACCCTCTCTATCCCTCCACTTGTACACAGCTCCACACCAACCCTCTCTCCCTCACTCTTGTAACACCGCACACCAAAACTCTATAGCTCCCTCCACTCCGTATACACACTCACACCCAAAAACCCTCTCTCCCTCGCTCCGTACACAACCTCACACCAAGCCCCCTCTCTCCCTCGCTCCGTACACACACCTCACCAAATTCGCTCTCCCTCACTCTGTAACACACCTTCACACCAAACCCGCTCTCACTCACTCTGTACACACCTCACACAAAACCTCTCTCCCTCACTCTTGTACACACCTCACACCAAACCCTCTCTCCCTCACTCTGTTACAACACTATCACACCAAAACCTCTCTCCTCACTCTGTACACACCTCACACCAAAACCCTCTCTCACTCCACTCTGTACACACCTCACACCAAACCCCTCTCTCACTCACTCGGGTACCTGCACACCCTCACACCAAACCCTCTCTCCCTCACTCTGTACACCACCTCATTTACCAAACCCTCTCTTCCTCACTCTGTACACACCTCACACCAAACACTGTCTCCCCTCACTCTGTACACACCTCCACACCAAACCCTCTCTCCCTCACTTCTGTACAACACCTCACACCAAACCCTCTCTCCCCTCACTCTGTACACACCTCTGCAGACCAACCTCTCTCTGTCTCACTCTGTACACACCTCACACCAACCCTCTCTCACTCACTCTGTACACACCTTCACACCAAACCGCTCTCCCTCACTCTGTACACACCGCCTCACACCAAACCCTCCCTCCACTCACTCTGTACACACCTCACACCAAACCCTCTCCTCCTCACTCTGTACACACCTCACACCAAACCCTCTTCCCTCACTCTGTACACACCTCACACCAAACCCTCTCTCCCTCACTCTGTACACACCTCACACCAAACCCCTCTCTCCCTCACTCTGTACACACCTCACACCAAACCCTCTCTCCCTCACTCTGTACACACCTCACACCAAACCCTCTCTCCCTCACTCTGTACACACCTCACACCAAACCCTCTCTCCCTCACTCTGTACACACCTCACACCAAACCCTCTCTCCCTCACTCTGTACACACCTCACACCAACCCTCTCTCCCTCACTCTGTACACACCTCACACCACACCCTCTCTCCCTCACTCTGTACACACCTCACACCAAACCCTCTCTCCCTCTCTCTGTACACACCTCACACCAACCCCTCTCCCTCACTCTGTACACACCTCACACCAAACCCTCTCTCCCTCACTCTGTACACACCTCACACCAAACCCTCTCTCCCTCACTCTGTACACACCTCACACCAAACCCTCACTCACTCTGAATGTTGAATAAATCCCTCTGTAATGAAGATCCAGCTGAAATAAAGCAGAGGCGTATGAAACCAGTCTGCACACACAGAAGATTTTATTTCCAGAGCAGATCCTGAAGCCTGATCCATCATTCCAGTAGAAGTTAACGGGAGTCACTCTTCCGGGAGGGGCTGCACTGGTAGCTGAGACACGGTTATGCATATAAAAGTAAATATCTCTGAATCGGTGGAGCCAACTACACCTGCTACAGGACATCTCAAACACTCACGGAACACGGCCGACGCCCTCCCCCCAACGTCGTATAATACAGAGGAGCCCGAAAGGACAAAGAGAGAACAGCGTATAAAAATAATACGGCGTTTGGATGATCATCTCTAATCTACAGCTCATATTACAGGGGTACAGGAAAAGCAGGTCTTCATACTCCCACAGTGAGGAGACGAACACGGGACACGGTAAAACATTTCAACAACATATTAATAAATCCACACACTGGATTACAGCACTGTGAACAAGTCAGAGACCCCCTCGGTTCATCTCAGCTCCAGCCAAAACCTCAAAACACTGAGCCTCCAAGCTATTCGCCTGGCAGGTGATGTTTCTGAGGAGCTTAGATACAATATCGTACACTCACATAAGGAGAAGTAGAGTGAACTACGAGTTCCCAAACCTGGAATTCCAAAAAAAAAAAAGCCACACGGAAAACAACCGACTGGAAGACCAGGCAGACCCACCAACGCCGTCCCCATCCGATAAACAGCACTCCCGTCTGAGAGAGAAAAAACTCAAACTCCACTCCTGCTTCAGACCTGAGACACTGTGAGAGACACCTCCACACTATGGAGGTCCGAAAGGAGGTGTAGCTGTTCAAGAAGCTCCTCACTGAGAAAAGGAGACCCACACATCCAACAAAGAAGCTTCTCAGAACAATGGACTGACCACCCCGAGTCCAGAACCTCAACACCACAGTGTGTTTGGGTTATCTGGATGAAGAAGAAGCAGAGCGAGCTAAACCAGCTTCTAAGACTGAAGGTGTGCTGATGTAAACAGAGGGGCGGTCTCTAACTTCCGCACAGTGCTGTCCGAAATGACAGGTTTGATAAATCTCAGTCTTCGCCTTATTTACTCACTTTAATGGAGCGGACTGGGCCGGGCCGGACCGGAGTTGCCCCTGGGGTGAGTTACCTCTGTTGTAATCTATTTGGCATACACGTGTAGAACCTGAGAACTCTAGAACTCCGTTAATCAGATTGTAGTGATTGGGCTGAACGTTGCCGGCCAAGACGTGCGGCCTGTAGGAGACGGACAGGTTGTGTTTGCACTGCTGAGCTGGATACAGGCATGAACATCGACATGACATCAGCTCCACATCATCCAGAACCTTGGGTACCGCCATGTCAGCTCCAGCTCCAGCGCTGGCTTCCAGGGGAAGGTAAGAAATGTTCGCTCTGGTGTATTAATTTTAATATCTATTCTTTTCTGGGTTTAACTTTTTGTTGTGTTGTTTCAGCTGCTGTTGTGCTTCACCTGTGGTCACGCCTCTCACTTTGAAGCTCTCGTGACCCAAACTGTGAAGAACCTGTGCTGATAGACGCTGGATGGACATCCGCTGCAGTTCTACAGTGCTGTGTGAAGGTATTAGCAGGCAGCATGCTCAGGTTCGGAAACATTAGTCCAATTAATCATTTATTAATATTATATTTTTATTATTATTATTATATTTATAATATATTAATTTAATTTAATATTAGAATAAATACGGTCATCCCAATACAGGAGTAGTGATGGTATGTAAGCTCAACCCTGACTAAACTGTACCTAACCTCCGCCAGCACTAATAACAGCTGGGACTGGATTGGGCATGTACTGGACAAGGTCCAGATGTGGTGGAGGCCTTCCCTGGCACAGTTCCGAGGAGAATTCCCTGTAGACTGGGATTGTATCCACTGCTGGTAGACCCGTATGACCGTACGCTTCCATACACCTGCAGATTCAGCTACTTCCTTCACACTATGGTCTTTGGCCACGCCCACATGCAGTCCCTCCTTTTAGCCAATCATTAGCATCTGCTCTGGAGCCATTTTCCACACATGGAACGAGACATTCCCTGCACTGTAGGACCTCCTCCCAGTCTATGGATCCCGTCACTCACACCACACAGGGGTTTATAGCTCCATCATCCTCGTGCAGCGCCACCTGCAGGAGCCTGATGGTACTACCACCTTAAACAGAAGGGCACAAACTGGTCTGTGCAGCTGATGTAACTGGGTCTAAGATGGGTTTAGTGTGTAAGACCTCCGCACAGCACTGCAGAAGGCTTACTGGGCCATTCTCACTGTAGTCAGCCGGGATCAGAACTGGTGTGCTTATACTGATTGTGTCTGATCTGTGCTGCAGGTGTGTGAGGTTAATAAGGTGAGGCAGGTAGGAGCTCCAGCGCTGTGTATAAACGCTGCTGCTACACCCGAACCAAAATGTCACCGCGTAATTATACACGGCCCCGCTCGTACTTCACATGCGCCGGTTTAATCATGTTACTTAAATAGGAAACTGACATTTATATTTATTTAGGCTTGGAAAAGGCCGGTTTGACCTTTAAACTCTCAGTGACCTTCTATATGTTGTGACTTCAGCTACAGGAGAGTACTGAGCATGGAATGTGGGATAGATAGATAGATAGATAGATAGATAGATAGATAAATAAATAAATAATAAGCTCCCCAAAAAACGTGACAAATTACGCTTTACAGAAACGTGAATTTTGATCTAGTAATCATTACAGTGAACAGACGGTTCTTTGTTAGGGTTCTTTAGTAAAGGGAATGGTCAAACGGTTCTTCAGACTACTGGGGAATGTGATGGTTCTATAAAGTGTCGTGGCTCAGTGACTCCGGTTGATCAAGTCAGGCATCGAAATACAACACTTCGGTTCCTATAACGCGCACTGACTCTTAAACAACATCAGACGCTGGGTTCTAGATAAAAGAGAAATGAATCCGAGCTATATTCTCAGCTCAGGTGTGTGCTGAGGAACGTTCTCCTGGGCGGCTTGAGTTCAGTCATCACCATACGGTACAGAGCTTCTCCTGCTCCTCTGTACATCTCCAGACTAGGTGTGGGTACCTTTATCTCAAGGTTCTAGATGCATACACTGAACGTGAGTCTAGAACCTGTATCTTCAACCTTCAATAAGTGAGTCCTGGGGTGGTAATTAAATCCTACTCCTTCAATCCTAGCATTGAAAACAAATGATTCCCTCAGTAGCACCAAAAGGGTTCCTCTATTGCTACAAGAGATGCATGAGATCATAAAAATAGTAGAACCCTTTTAGGTGCTCTATAGGACCCTGTGGACCCATAAATGACACCTGTGCCATCAGTCCGAAGAACCGTTTCACCAAGCCCAGAACCATGTAGTTAGATATTGGGTTTATATAGAACCCGTGATTCTACATAGAACCTCTCCCTTATCTAAAGAACCCTGTTTCAGCTGTTGGGGTAGTTCTTTAAGCACTGGCCACTTAAACCCGTTAGAACCCGCGCCGAGCACACGGAACGTCACTGAACAGTCTCCAAGTCATATACATCTGATGAGATTTTTTTGGCTGCATGTCTCGTCCCTGCGTTCCCTCGTACGAACAGGGCTCTACGGCGTTCCGAGCTGCAGGAAAGCCGGCTGTAATCCCACTCCTGGAAAACGATTAATGCACACGGAGGAAAAAAATTCATCACGGAATAGAACCGTCTGACAGACGCGGCACATAACGTCAAAACACATCTAGTGTCATTACTTCCTTTTTCTCCAGAGACGCCGTCCGGAACGCCGCCCCCCGAATGCTGTCCGGAACGCCGTCCGTCAGAGTGACTGACAGGCTAAATTTCGCTTTTTGGCTTCAGTCCCTTCATTTGTGGTGTGTAACTGAAATTTCCCACTGTAATTAATGTTAATTAGAGGCTGGAAATTCGAAGCACTGTGGCAAGACCATGACAAAGTGTTGTTAATTGGCTGCCAGATTCACTAAACCCACCTGTCCGATGAATAGCGCTCTCCTGGGGCAACCTTGAATTTCTCTCTCTCTCTTTTTTTCTCTAAGCGGTGGAGAGCGCCTCAAAGACACGAGTGGAATGACTTAACCGGATCACAACAGGAATCTTCCTCAGACGGTCCTGGTGTATAGTCTCTCTTGCTTTTTTTCCCGTTCCCAGTGTTAGAATGAGTTACCCAGAAGCCCACCCATGTGTCTCAGCGCCGGGTCCGTGTCCCTAACGACCGGTTAGCTCTTCATGTTCTGGGCCGGTCCATTGCACGGCGGTTCCACGTTTCCAGCAGGTTTGTTGGTTTGACCCTCAAAAACCAAAACATCAAAAATAAATAAACCAGACACATGAACTTGATTTGCTCTTCCGAGGAATGATCACGTGGCCACCGGGGGGCACCACCTCACTCACACGAAAAGCAGAGGTTCGTCCGATCCCCGTGCCGATGATTTAGCCTGGTGTGAAACATCTGGGCTGGTTTTAATGGAAACCAGTTCACTCTGAACACATGGTGCGGATGAGGCGGTCAGTGCTGCAGGGTTCGGATGAAGTTGGGCCAGATTTGGGCCGTGGTCGGGCTTCGCTGGCCTGGGGTCAGTCTGCTGTGAGCTTATGCCGATTGGACGGTCCTCGTCAGCTCGTAACCATGTAAACTCATGACTGGTTGTTTTATACACTTGGCAAATATGCACATCTGGTGTGAATCCGTGACATCACTACAGCTGGAGTTACTGGTCGGTCTGTGGAGCAGTTGTGCTGCATTATGCATTTGGGAGAGTGTGTTGGGATTGAGGTTAGTGGATTTCGAATGGGCATAGTGTACAGGGGCTGTGGTTGTGCATAGTGGGTTGAGGGTAGGGATGGGGTTAGAGTTGGGGATTTGGGGATGGGGTTAAGGTTGGGGATAGGGGGTCGTGTACCGGGATTGGGGATAGGGGGTCGTGTACCGGGGTTGGGGATAGGGGGTCGTGTACCGGGATTGGGGATAGGGGGTCGTGTACCGGGATTGGAGATAGGGGGTCGTGTACCGGGGTTGGAGATAGGGGGTCGGGGATAGGGGGTCGTGTTCCGGGATTGGGGATAGGGGCTGTGTACCAGGTTTGGGGATAGGGGGTGTGTACCGGGATTGGGGATAGGGGGTCGTGTACCGGGATTGGGGATAGGGGGTCGTGTTCCGGGATTGGGAATAGGGGGTCGTGTTCCGGGATTGGGAATAGGGGGTCGTGTTCCGGGATTGGGAATAGGGGGTCGTGTTCCGGGATTGGGAATAGGGGGTCGTGTTCCGGGGTTGGGAATAGGGGGTCGTGTTCCGGGGTTGGGGATAGGGGGTCGTGTACCGGGACTGGGGATAGGGGGTCGTGTACCGGGGTTGGGGATAGGGGGTCGTGTACCGGGGTTGGGGATAGGGGGTCGTGTACCGGGGTTGGGGATAGGGGGTCGTGTACCGGGGTTGGGGATAGGGGGTTATGGTTTGGCGTGGAGATAGGGGGTTGGGGGGTCATGTTTGTTCCTTTTTTTTCTGACCTCTGTATGTATTTTTAGTGGAGGAGATTCGGTACAGTGAGCGCGATTCGCTGCTGAGTTTAGCTCCCGGACTAGGATTGGGCTTCCCTACCCCAGACATAACATGTGATGGAACCTTTAATTAATTTAAGCCGGGTTTAAAGAGCAGTCCATTGAGAGGTTAGGAAGCCAGAGGTGTTCCCCTGTGCCGTTAGCACTTCTACTTTTAAGACTGTGTTGTGGTTTATATGTTGTGGATATTTTTGGAACGTCTTTTCGGAACGTGTTTGTTTATTTCACAAGGTTTCCAAGCTAACGAGGACCGGCGCCCGAGTGCTGCGTCTAGCCCGTGGAGGAGTAGGGCGTGTCGCTGTGGTAGTTGTAATCGGGGCAGATTTTCTGCACCAGTTTGTAGTCGACGCTGTAGAAGGCGATGTAGATGCAAATGACCTTAAAGGGCTTGGAGCAGAGCCAGGAGACGTGGCTCTGCGTCTGCTCCTGGTAGCACACGTTGGAGGAGTCGTAGCTGCACAGCGCAGACTTCTTGTTGCGGTCCGTTTTCTCGTACTCGATGCGGCAGTTGAAGGCTTTGGAGTCCTTGGTCTCCAGCGTGCTCTGCTGAGTGAATTCGAACTCCACCACTTTGGACGGAGGGACGAGGCTGACGGAGACGTTCCCCAGGCCGGTGGAGTTGTGGCGGAAGTAAACGCTGAAGGTTCCGTTGCCGTGGTCCACGATCTTCCCTGTGATGAGCAGGTTCAGCTTCACGGTCTTGATGTTGGAGTTGAAGTCGCCCCAGCCGAACATTTTTTTGAACTTTCCCGTCTTTACGATGGGCCTGCGCTTAGTCCTGCTCTGTGCCTCCCCGACATCTGTCCGGTTAGATAACCAGTCCCAGGGGTCCTCCGTGTTTTCCAAATACGCCGTCTCTCTCAGGCCGCTCTTTGGGCCGGGGGAGCCTCTGGAGAAGATGCGCAGGGGGTTGGGGACTCGCGGGTTCGTTCCTTTGGGATTTGTGCTCAAGCCCTCATTACGGCTTTCCCCCCACTCCATCGCACCTAGCTCCGGCATCCGCAACCGCCGACATGTGACCTTCACAAACAACAAAGATGGGAGAGAGAGAGAGAGATCCACAAAGACCGTTAGAGCATCCACTCTCACTAGAACGAGGTATGTTTAGAAATCAACTATGGAATCAGCTTAAAGGGTCTATAACAGTTATAGATATTATATATGATGGAAATGTGTAGTACACAATTATAAATATTAACAGTGCAGTATGTAAATACAACTAAATGATAATGTATAGAGAATGGGATTGTGTGTATAGATAACTATATAATCTGTAAAGTGTGTGTGTGTGTATATATATATATATATATATAAAATATACATTATGTATAACAATACAATGTGCATATACATGAATAAAACTATATGATATGTAAACTATGCAGAGTAACAAAAACTAGAACTATACATGTGTAAAAAACAGGATATGTAAAACTATAGGTAAAGATATTAAAACGAAGATTATGCACTGTGTAAAGAATAATGTGATACTATAAAGATAACTATGCAATGTGTAAACAACAGTAAATTATAAATGTATAACAAATATTATATACATTAAATAATTAAAATAAATTAAAAATATAAATATTATAATATATATATATATATATATATATATATATATATATATATATATATATATATATATATATATATATATATATATATATATTCTTGTGGAGTGCCTCAGGGTTCAGTTTTAGGGCCTTTGATTTTCTTTTCACTTCAGTTCAACTTTGTCATTATACCAACACAGGGTTATACAGTATAACACAGTCAGCCTACTTCACCAGTGAGGTTATAAGAACAGACAGACAGATATAGATATAGATATATAATGTACAGTGCAAAGACAAATAGACAAAAACACTGTTGTGCGTAAACAGAACAGCAGGACTGTGGAAGTATCTCTATGGCTCTACTCCCGCAGCAGCTGGGATACCTCTTCCGCTAATGTGCAGTGTGTGTTTGTTTACTTGGTGTTTGTCCACAGTGTGCAAGACTAACATTGTGCTAGGCCTTAGCAATCGGCTCGCTGTTTCTGGACCCCATGCTGCCTATTGTTTGCAGCAGATGCCTGGAGTCGACCACGGCCTCACCTCGTATATAGATCCTGTAGGTAACTGATGGTACACAGTTACGCTTTTCCATCCCACTGATAATCAGGTTAACGGGTTGACCAGCTGTGTGACAGATAATTCTCAGTGGGCGTCACAAAATTTCCTACAACTAAATAAAAAAATGAAGTTCTGCTTTATTGCAGACTGGGTTCTTCAGCTCTCTACACCTGAAGTAGGAGCCCTGGGTGTGATCTTTACCCTGAGCTCTGTTTTATCCCCCATGTAAACACAGTCAGCCCTTTCTATCTCAGAGCCACGCAGAGAATCACTGTAATGGTCCTTTTACAGCAGAGTGGGTCACCGTAACGGTTATTGTACAGCAGAGTGGATCACTGTAATGGTCCTCTTACAGCAGAGTGGATCACTGTAATGGTCCTCTTACAGCAGAGTGGATCACTGTAATGGTCCTCTTACAGCAGAGTGGATCACTGTAATGGTCCTCTTACAGCAGAGTGGATCACTGTAATGGTCCTCTTACAGCAGAGTGGATCACTGTAATGGTCCTCTTACAGCAGAGTGGATCACTGTAATGGTCCTCTTACACCAGAGTGGATCACTGTAATGGTCCTCTTACACCAGAGTGGATCACTGCAATGGTCCTCTTACACCAGAGTCGATCACTGTAATGGTCTTCTTACAGCAGAGTGGATCACTGCAATGGTCCTCTTACAGCAGAGTGGATCACTGCAACGGTCCTCTTACAGCAGAGTGGATCACTGTAACGGTCCTCTTACAGCAGAGTTAATCACTGTAATGGTCCTCTTACAGCAGAGTGGATCACTGTAACGGTCCTCTTACAGCAGAGTGGATAACTGTAACGGTCCTCTTACCGCAGAGTGGATCACTGTAATGGTCCTCTTACAGCAGAGTGGATCACTGTAACGGTTCTCTTACAGCAGAGTGGATCACTGTAATGGTCCTCTTACAGCAGAGTGGATAACTGTAACGGTCCTCTTACAGCAGAGTGGATCACTGTAATGGTCCTCTTACAGCAGAGTGGATAACTGTAACGGTCCTCTTACAGCAGAGTGGATCACTGTAATGGTCCTCTTACAGCAGAGTGGATCACTGTAACGGTCCTCTTACAGCAGAGTTGATCACTGTAACGGTCCTCTTACAGCAGAGTGGATCACTGTAATGATCCTCTTACAGCAGAGTGGATCACTGTAATGGTCCTCTTACAGCAGAGTTGATCACTGTAACGGTCTTCTACACAGCTCAAATAAAGTACAGTACAGGAACAGTGGAGAGACTCAGAGCTCAGTCTAATACACACCTGAACACTCCTCTCTTAACGCAGAACCCACTATAATACACACCTGAACACGCCTTTCTAACACCTGAACAGCTCTCTGTAACTCGGAGCTCACTGTAAAGATGAAAACTGCAGTGAAGCCTGCAGTGCATGAAGAACATCATGTAAACCTGCAAGCTGAAGATACGTCTGTAAAGACAACTACCTGGTCTGTAAAGGAAACGAATCAATCTGTAAAATAAAACAATGCACATGTAACAATGAAGTATCAATAAAACTACGTGACTGTCTAAAGCAAACAATGATATTCAATCAAAACTAAACGCTGTATGTAGAGTATGTATAGTATACAGACTGTAAACTATACGCTGCGTACTGATATGTAAGGAAAGCCCAGACTGGCTTCATTGTTTGATATTCACTGCTCATATTTTTGTTCCGAAGAGGATTATTAAAATATCACAGCACTGTAGAGCAGCAGCCGAAACTGAACCGTTTGTCACTTCATCTGTATTAACAGAATTATAATTCTCCGGCTGAATTCCTCATAAAAATAAGCCCAAAATAATTCCTGACATCAGGCTGCAGTGATCGCAGGCAGCCAGCTCCCCCCTCGCTTCAGGACCGAGTTCTGGTCCACTTAAGATAAAGTCTTCATAATTCTGTAGAAATAAGCCGAACTGGTTTTATTGGTAATTAGCAGCGGCTGCTGTCCTGAGGCGCGGGAGAGGGATCATTTGCTGCGGCAGATGTGAAGGCTTTAAGTAGGGCTGTTTGAAATCAGGCGCACACGAGCCGCACTGTACTTTCTCCCTAATTACACATTTTGCTGTAAGCTTAATTGTAGCATATGTGAACTCAGTCTGCAGAGCGGCACGCTCACTGCAAACATCAGCCCATAAAACCAGCTCGGTAGCAGTGGTGCTGTACAGCGGCAGCGGCGCTTCTGCGGTAACTGACCGCATTAAACCCCACGCAGGTCCGTTTACAGGGAAACAACATCAAGTGTGAATATTATACCATCAGTATGCACTAACATTACACAGTGTGTAAATACAACTGTTAGATGGTGAGGAAAATACATTAAGTGAGCTATACGATCTGTAAAGACAACAGTGCCATCTGTAAAGTGGGCTAAACAGTCTGGATTGTCAACTATACAATCTATAAAGACAGCTATATGTTGTTTAAAACCGGTTATACAAAGTGTAAAAAGCTATACAATGTGTAAAAACAACTTTACAATCTGTAAAGACATCTATGCAATGTGTAAAAACAACTTTACAATCTGTAAAGACAGCTATACAATGTGTAAAAACAACTGTATGAGCTGTAGACACCTATACAATGTGTAAGAACAACTTTACAAGCTGTAAAGACACCTATATAATGTGTAAGAACAACTTTACAAGCTGTAAAGACAGCTGTACAATGTGTAAGAACGACTTTACCATTTGTAAAGGCACCTATACGATGTGTAAGAACAACTGTACAATCCGTAAAGACAACAATGCCATCTGTAAAGTGAGCTAAACAATCTGTCAACTATACAATCTACAAAGACAACTATATGTTGTTTAAAACCGTTTATACAAAGTGTAAAAAGCTATACAATGTGTAAAAACAACTTTACAATCTGTAAAGACACCTATATAATGTGTAAGAACAACTGTACACTCTGTAAAGACAACAGTGCCATCTGTAAAGTGAGCTAAACAATCTTTGTCAACTATACAATCTATAATGACAGCTATATGATGTGTAAAAACAACTAAACATTGTATAAAACTGTACAATCTGTAAAGTGCTCTTCAAATAAAGATGAAAACTGCAATGGAATCTTTGCAATGGATGGATTATGATATATGAACCAGCAAAATGTAAACAATCATATATATGTTAGGACAAGTAAACAATCTATAAAGACAACTTATATATTCTGTAAAAGAAATGATGCGGTGTGTGAAACAGCTACACAGTCTGTAATGAGAGCCGTACAGTGTGTAAAAACAACTACAGTCTGTAAAGAAAGTCAACAACATGATCTCTAAATACAGTTTACCTTCTGTAACAAATACGCAGTATGTAAAAAAAACAACCATGTCATCTGTAAAGAACTGCGAATGATGTGTAAAACACCTACGCAGTCTGTAAAGAAAGCCGTACTGTGTGTAAAGTCAACTTTATGATCTGTAAAGATATCTGAACCTGATCTCTAAGAGAAGAGCAGGCCTGACTGGCAGTGGTGACAACGATGTTCCGTAAAACTGAACGAATAATTAATGGATAAACCCGTATATGAAACCAGGACCCCCGAGCGGTAGCTGCGTGTTAGCGGAGTGTTATCGCCTCGCCTGTGTAAATGCTGAACTAACAGGTCGAGAGCTGAGAGCGTTAATACACCGCTTACATACTTAACACACACATGACAGAGGCGAGAGTCCACGCCTGATGAGACGAGGGGTCTCTGAGCGCTGCTGCAGCTACACCACATAAAACCTGGTTCACATCCAGAGCACCTGCACCAGGATCACAGACGGCCCGTAATAGCCCCGCCACTCAAGACCCCTAATGTGAAATCAATGTGTCTCCCACCGACTGAAGCCTCGGCTCATTTATCATCCTTCACTCGGCTTAATTAAGACAATACCCCCACGCAACACGGAGGGAGGGAGGGAGAGAGAGAGAGAGAGAGGGAAAGAGAGAGAGGGAGGGAGAGAGAGAAAGAGAGAGGGAGAGAGAGAGAGAGAGAGAGAGAATATGTTTGCCGGGTTTAATGGCTGTCGAAGGTTTGTAGACCAGTACAGCATCAGATCCACGTTTCAGTTCTGGCCGGGGGCTCGGAGGGGTTTGAAGGACCCTAACTTTACTAAAACCCAGACCGTTACCACGACTGTCCTTAACACCACGTCACCGTCACCAAACACTGCAGTGGTGTCGTACCAGACTGTCATGGAGTGACTCAGAATGGCAGCGGGTCATCTTCAGTGACGAGTCCCGCTTTAGTCTTGGTGGAGACGCCCAACGAATCCGTGTGTGGAGGCACCGTGGTCAGCACCAAGATGAACGGTCTGTAGTCACACGTCCAGAAGGCCTGGTGTCCCTCCACCTCCACCCCTACCGCACCATCTGCAGGAGCTGTGTGAGGATGTTCAAGCTGCATGGGATGGATTATCACAGGACTCCATTAGGAACCTCCACAGAGCCTGCAGAGGTCAGGTACTTTATGCTCCTCCTGCTGGTTTAATAACCTAACGTTAATCTACGACTGGCCAAACCACACAGCTACACGCGTCACCCCGCTGTTTCTGGCGTAGCTGCCTTCGTGATACGAGCTACTTTGTCATTTCGAGTCATCTGTCTCAAGTCAAGTCATATAATCAGTGTTACTCAAGGAAGTCTCAAGTCTGACTCGAGTCCCCCAACTCTGGCAGTCTCTACACATGCGGGGGTTGTGTCCTCTACCCCAGGAGAGCCGGAGAAGAGGGGCTCCCGTTCGTCCTACCAGTAGCAGGTACGTTCCCCTTCTCCTCAGATATAATCCAGGATCATTTAAAGTTCTCATTTTTATTTTAAGCTTTATTTCATTGTGTTTCCATGGTAACAACATCTGTACTGGTTTGTGATTGGTCACAAGCTTTAAATGAAATTAAATTTGGAGAGTTAGGGTTTTGTTTTAGTGCAGAGGAATCCCAGAGGGAGACGTGTAGAGCAGTGCAGAATTCCGTTCCTGGTAAATGCTGGTATCCTAAGGAGCTCCACTGCAGCTCAGGGGCTCATTCAGGATTTTTTGATCCCGTGGTTTGGTGCGTCTGCTCCAGCTGTTTCCTGCTACGGTTCTTTGAGCTCAAGTCGTTATCGTACGTATCAGTTTGTTGAGTATGGGATTAGGCTGATCACACTGTTAATGGGTTCCGTAGAAACAGGAAGCGTAGAACATCTAATGGTGGGATACTCGGACACTGGGCTCTCCTCCTCACTGCAGCTTCAAACGCACAGCCTGGAACCTCTGCCTGAGTTTGATCTCCGTTTCCACCGGCGATGAAGTGACGGGCGGATCGTCATGCTCAGATATAGTGAGGAGGGAATGGAGTGCAGGTGAGATGGGGGCGGGGCCAGGAGAAAGCAGGGTGATGAACAGCTGAGAGTCGCAGGGAAAACAGGAACTCGGGAACAGATTCCGCTGATGCAAACAGTCAGCATGTGGGGTCTCACTCAGGTCCTATACGTGTTATATACATGTAGGTACTGATATGTAATCTGTCCCATTAGTATTATATACCTGAGTGTCTAAAGGTAACAGAGTGTCTTATGTTATACACATACGGGTAAGTATCTATATGTAATTGGTCCTGTATGTACAGTGTTATATACCGATATCTAATATGATCAGTATGTACTAGATACCCGTAAATATCCACATGTAATTTGTTCTGTATCTATTATATACATGTAAATACTGATATGTAATATGTCTCACATATTTAATATGTTCTATACATGAAAGTGCCTATATGTAGTAAAATGCCCTACTTGTTGTATATACTGGTAAGTATCATTTGCTCTGTATATACCATATACATGTAAGTACCTATATGCATTATATACATTTAAGTATCTATATGTAATGAAATGTCCTATAATTTTTATATCCTGGTAAGTATCTATAAGTAATTTGTCCTGTATGTACAGTATTATCTACAGATAAGTACAGATTATAGATGTTTAATATGTTATATACACAAAAATATTGATATGTAACATGTCCCATATGTATTATTGTATTTTATGTTATATATACAGATAAATATCTATGCGTACATTGTCCTGTATGTATTATATACCTGTATGTCCTATGTTTTATTTACAGGTAAGTACATATATTTATGTAATTTGTTAAATGTATGTATGTATGTATGTATGTATATATATATATATATATATATATATATCCCGATTTATAGATGTATAACAGATAGATAGATAGATAGATAGATAGATATATGTTTACATTAGATATAAATTCTTACATCATGTATATGATACATAAGGATATATCACCTATAGGTGCTGTATATGTGTGTATATATATATATATATATATGTATATGTAATACATATACATATGACAATACAACATATGACAATGTGTAATACATATAGGATACATAAAGATATCTACTATATATATATATATATATATGCGTATCTATATGCCTGTTGTCTTTTAGGTTTGTGTGTTTGTGTGAGGAACTGTGTTTCTCGTTTTCCTGCAGGGTCAGGACGTTGGTTCCTGCCCACGCGTGGTGAATCTCTGTGTGGTCTGTGTTCTGTATGAAGAAGGGTAAACAGCGAGGCAGCAACTTTTTGGTGGAGGAATAGGTAAAACGTGGCAAGGTCTGTTAGAGGAGAACGCTCAGAAAGATTAATTAAGACGGCTTAACTTAATCTGCAGTCCTGCGCTGGGGGCAAATATGACTTTTCTCAGAACAGACAGAATTTCAACAATAACCTTGCCTTTATTAATGCACACACAGCAGCAGCACCGTCACGTGCTCCAGCGCGATGTGACCACACCAAACCAGCAGCAACGTGTTCGGAGATGAGTTATAGGCTCAGTAAGATATTAAATTTACCCACATCATAGTCGTGGATCAGCCGTGTTTGGTGTTTGAAGTTTACCTGTTTAGTTTTAGCACTGGAGCCATGATGTAGGCTTACATCCCATTAATTAGCATAACGATAACAGCATGTCTGTGTCATTACACTTGTGTGATTTCTCACACACTGTTATCAGTAAACATTGCCTTAAGTACATCAGCATTGCTACAAGCAGTGACAGCCATCTTGAAAATCTTGTGGCCCAGTCAGACTCCACTGCTGTGATGAGTAGTGACTCAGCTTGTGGCCCAGTCAGACCTCACTACTGTGTTCAGTAGTGTCCCAGCCTGTGGCCCAGTCAGACTCCACAACTGTGTTCAGTAGTGTCTCAGCTTGTGGCCCAGTCAGACTCCACCACTGGGGTGAGTAGTGTCTCAGCTTGTGGCCCAGTCAGACTCCACCACTGGGGTGAGTAGTGTCTCAGCTTGCGGCCCAGTCAGACTCCACTACTGTGGTGAGTAGTGTCTCAGCTTGTGGCCCAGTCAGACTCCACAACTGTGTTCAGTAGTGTCTCAGCTTGTGGCCCAGTCAGACTCCACTACTGTGGTGAGTAGTGTCTCAGCTTGTGGCCCAGTCAGACTCCACCACTGGGGTGAGTAGTGTCTCAGCTTGTGGCCCAGTCAGACTCCACCACTGTGGTGAGTAGTGTCCCGGCTCATGGCCCAGTCAGACTCCACTGCTGTGGTGAGTAGTGTCTCAGCTTGTGGCCCAGTCAGACTCCACTACTGTGGTGAGTAGTGTCCCGGCTCATGGCCCAGTCAGACTCCACTACTGTGGTGAGTAGTGTCTCAGCTTGTGGCCCAGTCAGACTCCACTACTGTGGTGAGTAGTGTCCCGGCTCATGGCCCAGTCAGACTCCACTACTGTGGTGAGTAGTGTCCCAGCTTGTGGCCCAGTCAGACTTCACCACTGTGTTCAGTAGTGTCCCGGCTTGCGGCCCAGTCAGACTCCACCACTGTGGTGAGTAGTGTCTCAGCTTGTGGCCCAGTCAGACTCCACTACTGTGTTCAGTAGTGTCCCGACTTGTGGCCCAGTCAGACTCCACAACTGTGGTGAGTAGTGTCTCAGCTTGTGGCCCAGTCAGACTCCACTACTGTGGTGAGTAGTGACTCAGCTTGCGGGCCAGTCAGACTCCACTACTGTGTTCAGTAGTGTCCCGGCTTGCGGCCCAGTCAGACTCCACTACTGTGTTCAGTAGTGTCCCGGCTTGCGGCCCAGTCAGACTCCACTACTGTGTTCAGTAGTGTCCCGGCTTGCGGCCCAGTCAGACTTCACCACTGGGATGAGTAGTGTCCCGGCTTGCGGCCCAGTCAGACTCCACTGCTGTGGTGTAAAGCCTCTCAGCTTGTGGCCCGGTCCGGCTCAGATTCTAATGCGGTATGATTCTGTGTAATTCGGAGTATTGTATTCTAATTCAGTCAGCTAGTTGGTGGTCTGTAATATCCTGAGGAGGTACGTTTAACGACAGTATGACAATATGAAACCCAGAAAAAGTGCAGGAGAAACGGCTCTGGACACTCGTCTGTAATGAGCAGAGCGCAGCCGGCTATCTGGCGGTCCCTTGGGTGGACATATCTTTTATGGCCTGACAGTAAAAGGTAATTGCCATGGTGACCAGCACAAGCCCTCTGGAAAGTTATTAAGAAGTCAGGGCCATCCCGACGGCAGATCGTGGCCGATGGCGGATGGAGAAATGCTTTTTCCGACACGTCTGGATCGCTCTGCAGCCGCGGGGCGCGATTCTGTTCGGCTGTCACATCTGTACACCCACCCAACCCCCACCGGCCCCTCCATTTCTCTCTCCATCTCTCTTTCAGGCATAAAGTCTCATCATTTGTACAACATGGTGTCAGCAATCTGCCGTGGAGTTTATACACAGGAAGTGTTTACCAGGACCATCATTACACGGCCTGTGTCACGTCCTGCTATAAATAGTTTGTTTGTTTATTTATTTATTTATTTACTACACTGTGCAAAAGTCAGAGACCACCTGAGGAGATGACATTTAAAATCATCAGTCTGCATAAGGAGATAGGCATTTCAGGAGACAGCCCCCTGGAAGACCCGGTAGATCCACCAACACTGTCCTCCATCAGATAAACATCACTTTCGTCTCTGAGAGAGAGGAGAACATCCAGCTCCACTCCTGCTCCAGATCTGAGAACCTCCACAGGTGTTTCTGTACATCCTCCTCCCACTGTGAGAAGACTCCTCCACACTATGGAGGTCTGGAAGGAGGTGTAGCTCTTCAAGAAGCTCCTCACTGAGAAATGAAGACCCACACATACAACAAAGAAGCTGCTGGTGTTCTCAAAGCAATGGACTGGCCGCCCCAGAGTCCAGAACCTCAACACCACTGAGTGTGTTTGGTTTTATCTGGATGGTGAGAGGAAGCAGAACATGCTGAACCGGCTTCTAAGACTGAACTCTGGAGGCGTGTCTCTCTGAGGAACTGAAAGAGAGTCTCCTGAGAAGAATGGAAGCTGGAATGAAGGTAAGGAGTGGACACACTGAACACTGAACACCTGATATTATATTTGACTGGCAGTTCGTTACAGTGAATGAAAGGGCTGAACACTGACAGGTCATGTGATATCCATAACTAGACTGATCATGAAGGGGTGTTACCTCTGAGGTGGCTTGGGAACACCCACACCTGTAGAAGTTGTGAGGTGTTATCTTGTGAGTGAGGTTGAACACTGGCCAGCGTGCACATGTCAAGGAACGAGGCATGATGGTGGGTGCCAGGCGTATGGGCGTTTAACCTTCCTCGATCCGCAGTGCCACATGTGTAGCGGGAATACCTCATCATCCCTGTCCTACCCTATGCATCATAGCGTGGTGATGTGACTGAGACTGGTAGTGCGGCTCGTGTGTGAAGCCATGGACCCCAGCTGTCAACAAGTCACTGTGTGGGCTGGTTCTGGTTCCATACCGGTGTGGGGCATGTTCTCCTGGCAGGGTCTACTGGTCAAAGTCACTGACCGGTGCCCACTATGTTTCACTGCTTGGTGACCGTCTACAGCCCTTCATGGTGTTCATGTCCCCCACAGAGATGGGATAGTCCAGTAGGATGATGCATCGGGCCCAAGTGGTCCAGAACTGGTTGGTGGAGCGTTCTGGAGAGAATGGTGTGGCCTGCATGTATGCCTGGCATGAGCCTGGTCAGGGAATTCCCCCATCATGCCTCATTCAGACGCCGGTAACTCACTGGCTATGAGCACCTCAGTGTTCAACCTCACAGCTTATACAGGTGTGGGTGTTCCTAAGCGTCCCCCGAGGTTACACCCCTTCATAACCAGTCTACATACCGATATCACATGATGCTTGGTGGGTCAGTCTTCCCTCTCTTCCCCAACTCTTTCCCCATCTTTCTTTTTTCTCTCCATCACTCTCTTCTCTCTCACCCTCCCCATCTCTGTCTAATCTCTCTCTCTAACTCTCTCTACCCCGTTCTCACCTGTCCCCTCTTTCTCTTTCTATCTCTATCTCTCTCACCCCATTTCTCTTCTCTTTCTTCTCGACCTCTTCCTTTTTCCCGCCATCTTTCTCTTCCCCCATCTGTTTTTCTCCTCGTCTCTCTCTCTCTCTCTCTCTTTGCCCCCTCCTCTACCTCTACCACCCCCACTTTCTCTCCCCGCCTCTCTCTCTGCCCCCTCCTCTCCCTCTCCCACCCCCTTCCCCCCGCCCTCTCTCTCTCTCTCTCTCTCTCTCTCTCTCTCTCTCTCTCTGAGAGGGTATTTCATTAGTAATGATTCTCTGTTTCAGAGCGGTTCCAGACGGAGGTCCTGCGGGTCGGTTGCGGGGGGCGGAGGGTTGAGGGTGGTCCGTGCCGCTGTAGAATAGATTACACCCTGATGGCTCACGTCTCTAACCCATCGCTCTTCATCAGCAGCCGGCCTCTAACAAACGGCCCGCTCCGGCCGGGGAGGATCAGGGAGGAACATCACGGTGAGGAGCCCAATTCTGCGTGCTGTGGAGTGTTAATCTCCGCCATCGTTAACACCTGACCCGCACAGACCACCACACACATCGACACCCACCCACCAGACCGTTAAATCAGCCGGTCAAATGTGCGGCCACTGGCCACGGGCTAAACGGATACACGGGAATTAGCGGCTCGTTCGGAAGGAGCGGTAATTAAAGTGCTGGGAGGTGTGGGTGAGGTTATATCAGGTTCCCCAACACTGAGAGCCTTTCAGACCCTTCAGTTATCTTATTACACTGGAGACGGCGCAGGGACCGCCAGACCGTTTCGCCAGCTCGGGAAAACGCTAATACAGCTTCGGTGCCGTCCAACTTCTTAGCTCATCCGTTCAGCACTATATTAATATAATATATTATTATATAATTCTACACTGATTAACATTTCCGGATAAACAGACCAATAAAAACGCTCCGTGATTACCTGGAAAATCGCATTTCCACCTGCCAGATTCCGAGCCATTGACCACCATGTAATCAACAGACATT
Organism: Prochilodus magdalenae; assembly: GCA_024036415.1. Classification (NCBI taxonomy): domain Eukaryota; kingdom Metazoa; phylum Chordata; class Actinopteri; order Characiformes; family Prochilodontidae; genus Prochilodus; species Prochilodus magdalenae. The sequence goes on from JAMWET010006985.1 coordinate 311,594, forward strand.
ACAAAATTCCCCCTTTTCATTAAGCCAGTGGCTGCAAATTCTGGTGCCAGTGCCTGTAATAGCTATGTAATTACACAATACCAATGCATATAACAGTGTAATTACCGGTGATCTGTTTACTCCACCCCTACACGCCTCGCACAAGTACTCCCGGGCCTCCAAGTCGAGCTTGTTTGTAGGCGGGCAATAAGAACTACCCCTCCTGCGGGGAGATGATGTCACCTCGTAACAGAGGAAAGGCCCAGCCCTTTAATATGTGCAGAACGCTTACAACAAAGAACAGCACACTAAAGGAAAGAGGGAAAACCGGAAACGCAGAATAGACCCCTATAAAAGCCTTATACACACACACACATATATATATATATATATATATATATATAAGCATATACACTTACACATGATGTCAAAGGAGGACGTATACTCTACGCATGTTTAAACAAAGGAGAAAACATACTGTAGGTTAATGGAACCAGACCTCCGGGCCATTCATGGTCCATTCATCGTAAGTTGACACTATATTTAAATTAAAATTAAAATATTAATTTATTTCTATAGAACCTTTTTAAGTGAGACTACAACGTTAGAGTTAAAATAATAAAAATAAAATAATTAAATAAACATAAAATTAATCATCCTAAACAAACAAGACACCGAGACTCACAGCAGCAACGGTCAGCTGGGTCCAGCCTTACACGCTAAGCCGCCCGGACGTCTCACGCCTTTGCAAACAGCTCCTTAGACCCAGCACGCCTGGTGTCCAGGGACAGACTATTCCAAAGCCTCGGCACACATGACCACGACGGCACAGTCACCCGATCACTTCCCTTAGTCCCGGGGCCCTTGGCTAGAGGTGTCCTAACACCTACATAAGGGACTCACAGCTCGGAGATATATATCCCAGTCCATCACTATATACCTGTACCAGGTATGTTAACACCAGAGGTCTACAGGTCACCCTACAGGGTACAGGCAGCTAGTGCAGTGGAGCCAGTGCAGTGTGGAGTCAGGGCAGTGTCAATACTGGGGTAATATGCTCCCAGTAAGGACCTAAGCCTCCACATTCTGGACCGTCTGCAGCCGTCTCATAGCTCCATGACTCCATGAAGATATGTATGTATGTGTATATATATATATATATATATATATATATATATATATATATATATATATATAGATAGATAGATAGATATAAAATGAGGAGTTGTGATAATCAGGTCGATATGAAAGCATGAGTAGTTAGAAATATGAGGTTTAGGTTCAGCAGCAGTGAGTTATTAATGTGAGGTATTAATGTGAGATATTAATAAAATACATTCACAGTAATTTCTTACCTACACATAGGGGTGGGCAAATGATGCTGTTATCAGTATCAGGATGTGATGGGTCGTTTCTGGGCGTGTTACGGCTCCTGTCATTACTTAACGATCATTAACTGTCTCCATGTTTCACTATCAGGTGAGTGTAATTAGACCTGCTCCGCTAGAGCCAGTCTGTACAACACTGATTAAACATCAGTAGTGTTGATCTCGTATATGTGGCATTACATGTTCTGAGAGATGGATAGATAGATGGATGGATGGATGGATGGATGGATGGATGGATGGATAGATAGATAGATACAGCACAGTAAATCAAAACGAAACCCAAAATATCTGTTCCAGTGTGCTAAAGCTCTGAAACACTATCGTTATGGATACCATACATCATAAAAACGTCTTGGTGTTTCCAGGTATAGTGCTTTTAATACAGTACAGGTCACTAATTAATGTGGCATAATTCAAATATTATCATTTAATAATGCAGAAGTAGCAGTTATAAAAACATTATTAACTAGCTACTACAAAATGAATAAGCTGCTGTTTTCAGGGGACTTTTATTATAAAGTGTCTATACTGTTAATACATCACCTTTGTTTATTAATTAATTAATAAATTAATTAATTTATCTATAAATTTACAAGACACCCCAACTGTGGGAGCACACAGAACACATTATGCATTAATAATATGGTCTTATATAATATTATATATATATTATTAAATCCCGTATACTGTATGTGATGTACATCAGTACGATGGATGAGGCTCTGAACATGTGGGAACATCTGTAACAGTTAAGAACAGACGGTATCCAGAGGAAGGCCGTCCATCACGTCAGATCCTGTTAATAAGAATATGAGTGTAAATGATAATAGGGGCTCCGGAGCTGCTGATACGGAGAGCAGACGAGCGCGTGTCAGAGGGCTGAGCTGCTGGGGAGGACGCTGTAAGTGATAAGGTGTTAGCTGAGCGTTCGAGGAGGTGCGCGTGTGTGTGGTGTGCTGAGCAGCATGGCTCTGGGATCCGCAGTCAGCAGGTGGAAGCTATCTTCACCTCAACACCTCCGTAATCCCATTACAGTGCTCTGGTGAGCGCTCCGGCTGAGGTGTTTGACGCTAGTCTCAAACAACCACCAGAAAACATCGCTGGTTACTGAACACGGCCCAGCCGCATCCAGCTGCTACTGTTCAGTGCGGGAGGAAGGACTTCCTGTACAGGTCCGGTTTATGATGGAGCAGCAGTGTTCTCTAACAGTCCTTTTCGACCGAAAGAACCCTGGTTCTTGAACTGGTTCCAGTCAGGCTTCTTAGAATCTGGTGCTGTTTAGGGAACCAGTCTGTGTATTGAAACCAAGGAGTGTCAGTGGAAATGTCATCAGCGTCAACAGGGGACGCTGCACAGCGGTAGTAAACAGTAGTACCAAGATAGCGGCGCATGTAGATGACCTGCGAGTGTTTGGGCTGTTATTCCAGATGTGTGTTTATATCCAGAAAGCAGCACGGATCAACTACTGGAGCTGAGAAGATGTAGAACAGGTTCTCCAGCAGACCACTGGGTGGCGCCACTGATGCCTTCACTTTCTCGACAACTGACATGACCACGGATGTCGTCATGGTTCGTGCTGAAGAACCTGCTTATTGGTTCCAGCCGGGAACAAGAAGAGGTCTCGTTCCATGTGTGGAAAATGGCTCCAGAGCAGATGTTAATGATTGGCTAAAAGGAGGGACTGCATGTGGGCGTGGCCAAAGACCATAGTGTGAAGGAAGTAGCTGAATCTGCAGGTGTATGGAAGCGTACGGTCATACGGGTCTACCAGCAGTGGATACAATCCCAGCCTACAGGGAATTCTCCTCGGAACTGTGCCAGGGAAGGCCTCCACCACATCTGGACCAACTAGGTAATTCCAAGAGTGTCCAGGAACTTGTCCCGTACATCCAGTCACAGCTGTTGTAGGTACTCGTGGAGGGATTACGCACTGTTAGCTTCAGTCACGGGTGGAGCTAACCACCACCCATGCAGGCTACAGCAGTTCAGCCTCATTATACTTATGGAGTGATCAGCCAATCAGAACAGAGAGTTATAGAACAGAGCAGAGGATTTACGTGCTTTACAGATTACATATTTTTATTTACAGGCTGATTTCAGGAGGCTCTGCGTCCCCGGACCTCCAGCGGGCGGGGTGACTGTGATCTCCCTGACGCCTGCACGGATACAGGACTGTAGATATGTAAGCAGGTGAGGCTGATACAGTAACGCAGCTTTGCTCCGCACGTCTGCGCTCAGATCTGACATGTTCCCGTTCTCTGAACAGGCCGGATTCTGAGCGGCTGCTGGAGGTGCAGCTCCTTTTGAAGAGCATCAGGCAGGAGAAGAGAAGCTTTTTAATCTTCCACTAGACAGGACAGCAGCGTCAGACACTGACGGAGCTCCTTTCAGCAGAACCACAGAGAGAGAGAGAGCGAGAGAGAGAGAGAGAGAAAGAGAGTTCTACCGTTTCAGGACAGAAATACCCTCGGTATGAGCAGTAACCACGGAACAGGGTTTAGTGTAAGAGGCTGTCGTCTCCACATTTCTACAGTTGCCCGGAATGGACAAACGACACACTGGCTGTAGAGTTCCAAATGAGAACAGGTAACAGGCCGATTCCCTAAAATCCCAGCCTGTTCCAGAACAGACTCATTAATATTTACCCCCCCAATATTTACATACAACCACAAGAGAGCTACAGAACCAACATGGTGGACCATGGGAGAACTCCAGCGTTCCAGGCTGGGAAGGGGATGTCAGTCCCTTCCCAAGGAACCCAGCTGTCAGTGGTACATGGTGAATGTTCATCTTTAACCCAGGCTGAAGTTCTTCCTGTTCACCAGCTTCCTAATCCAATGTTCCGCTCCACCTTAAATGATGCAGCCTGTAAAGGTGCCAGAATGTCCTGCAGCTCCATTTAAGGTGGAAGAGAAAATTCCTAAACCTAACTGGAGAACAGGAACTCCAGCTCCACATCTTTAACAGGATCCCGGAACACCTTTAATCCTGCAGTCTGCACATTCCACTCCGGACAGATTCCCAAACCTCTCTGGACAATATGGAGCAGCTCCGCTCAGCGTCTGACCCTGAAGAGACTGAAGAGAGGAGCAGCTCCACCTTTATTAGCACCACCACCCCAACAGCAGCCTGTAAGTAGCAGCCATGCTGTGTGATTGTATCCGTGTGTGGCGGTTGGAGCAGATCATCTTAAACTGAGAGCTCCATAGTGAGGATCAACTTTAATCTACTGTGTGTTGGTGTCCAGATGGAGCCAGTAGCTAGCACAGGGAACGTTAGCTACTAGCATTAGCACCAAGTAACTAGCATAGCTAATTAAGTAGTATGAGGGCGGAGCTTATTTACACAGAGGCTCATTTCATTTAGTCTGTTTCCACATGGTGCTTCTGTGTGGGTGGGATCGCACTGTAAACCTGCCAATCAGAGCAGAGCTCATCTAAGTATTCATGAGAGCTCACCAACAAACAGGATACAGCTCGTTTCCTTCTAGAACCAGATCAAATTGGCCCAGTGTAGAACCACATCCGGGGGAACACTGTAGATGTGTTTTTGGCACCTTTAAAGATCAGCTATCATGATGTCATCAGTGTATACCCAGAATTCCAACGCACACACGATAGAACCGTTCCACATGCAGAATGCCAGCCGTAAAGGAGCGCCAGCCTTACCCTGTTTGCCGGTCCCCTGACTGACCTCCTCGCTGAGGAGCAGTGCGGGAGGATTTGCATCTGAAGGACTAACTGCTGAGTTTGTGTTGATTACGCTGATTTAACATTGTCTGAAGTGCGGCGAGCGGCTGCGCCCTCATTACAGCCCAGGCTGGACCGGGTTCAGGACTGTATTCCTGAAAACAATTTATTACACGTCCTGTTTTTCAGTGTTGGACGTTTACCACACCACACTGCGGAGTCGTATATACTCAGGGGACAGGAAGTAGACTGGAGTACTTAATTATATTTAGTATACTCTCTTATACTCATGCTATATATATATATATACACACACCCAGAAGGAGTCAACTGACACGAGAGAAACTTGGTGTGTAGGTCTGACATGGTGAGACATTCAGCCATAAGCAAGGACGGGTCTGATCTCTGTACCTGACTGACCCAACACCACCATTACAGACCTCCAGCGAGCAGTGGTGTCCTCCATGGGTCATCCTGTTAGTGCAGCACCATCGGCAGACGGCTGCACCACGCAGGACTACATGCACACAGACCGTTACCACGACTGTCCTTAACACCACGTCACCGTCACCAAACACTGCGGTGGTGTCGTACCAGACTGTCATGGAGTGACTCAGAATAGCAGCGGGTCATCTTCAGTGACGAGTCCCGTTTTAGTCTTGGTGGAGACGCCCAACGAATCCGTGTGTGGAGGCACCGTGGTCAGCACCAAGATGAACGGTCTGTCGTCACACGTCCAGAAGACCTGGTGTCCCTCCACCTCCACCCCTACCGCACCATCTGCAGGAACTGTGTGAGGATGTTCAAGCTGCATGGGATGGATTATCACAGGACACCATCAGGAACCTCTACAGCTCCATACCGAGACGTCTGGCGTGTTGGGTTAGCGAACACGGCGGCCCCACGCCATACTGAGAGACAGACTTCTGTATGTGTAGCTCAATAAATATTGATCATATCAGTCTAAATTTATCATCAGTTATTGATCCTGGTCACCTTTATCTTCCTCCCAACACACCTGCACTCCCACACCTCCTTCGGGGTGCAGCTGTTCTTTAGATATGAGTGTGTGTGTGTGTGTTTGTGTGAGAGAGACAGACGAGTGTGCGGGTGACTGGAGGAGTCTCCTGAGTGGGCTTGAAGACAGGCTGATTGTGAGGAGAACAGTCCAGATGATTAAGGAGAGTGCGGACGGTGTACTCCACACTTATCTGTGCGGGTGCTGCGGCTGCAGTTGCGGTTAAGTGCTGCGGATGTAATTAAGGAGGAAGGATGGTTCTGCCTTATCAGGCCACATACACCCACACGGGGAGCCGTCTCAGGCTGCGAATGACCACTACAGGGACGCCGGCGTGGGCCGTAAACGGCACAGGAAGCTCCGCACTGCTGCTAGATAAGCCCAACACCAGACGCGTACTGCTGAGAGCGCTTAACACACAGAGGTGTGAGTATCTCCCTATCCATCCTCACTCTGTACACACCTCACACCAAACCCCACACTCACTCTGTACACACCTCACACCAAACCCCACACTCACTCTGTACACACCTCACACCAAACCCTCTCTCACTCACTCTGTACACACCTCACACCAAACCCTCTCTCCCTCACTCTGTACACACCTCACACCAAACCCTCTCTCCCTCACTCTGTACACACCTCACACCAAACCCTCTCTCCCTCACTCTGTACACACCTCACACCAAACCCCACACTCACTCTGTACACACCTCACACCAAAACCCTCACTCTACACACTCACACCAAACCCTCTCTCCCCTACTCTTGTACACACCTCACACCAAACCCTCTCTCCCTCACTCTGTACACACCTCACACCACACCTCACTCAAACCCTCTCTCACCTCACTCTGTACACACCTCACACCAAACCCTCTCCCTCCATCTGTACACACCTCACACCAAAAACCCTCTCTCCCTGTACACACTGTCACACCAAACCTCACACAACAAACCCTCTCTCCCTCAAAAAAAAAATCACACGCTAAACTCTGTACACACCTCACACCAAAGCCCGCTCTTCACCATGTATGCACACCAACGGCCTCTCTCCCTTTCTACAAACTGAATCATGTTTAAAATCATTTGTAAGCACACCATCACACGCAAACGCACTCTCTCAGCTTTTGTACACACCCACAAACGACCCGCATCTTGAACCATTTCCTAAAGAGTCACGATTAAGACGTCATGGCAACTTAATTTACATACATCTAGATTTAATTTGATCTGATCATGATTAGCTAGGACATAATCCAGCGTATCGTTCAATCTGATTATGATGTCAAGGTGACTTATGATTAGACGGTCTGGCAACTTATTTAGCATAGCAGATGTATTATGAATCTGATCTTAAGAATTGCATCATACAAAACTTCAAATGTGTGAATTAAATTGAATTTGATTAGGATTTATCAGGAGATGATTTAATGCTTCACAAAGGCTCATATGTCCTACAAATAAAGCAGGTTGTCAGGTAATAGAAATAAATAAAAAAAATGAATTAAATTTTATAATTAAAAATAGCTTTAGAAAATTTATTTTGTTCAAAATGAAATGCGTATCCAGTAAAATATTTCCCCCCCTGCCATATCAAAGCAGCTGATTCTCTCTCCTCACAGCGGTGATGCACCTGGGTAATTCTACCCAAAACAGTGACATGAATGAACAGACCCAGCGCCGGTGATAGACTCCCAGCTCTGTGGTTCAGAGAGAAGATCAGACTGGGGATAAAATCGTTTCTGGATCTACTGGACGGTCGTCTATCTCGTATTTGTGCTCGTAATGTAAAACTGCAGCCTCAGTTTCAGCTTAGCGAGCCACCAGAGACCCAATCAGCAGCCCATCAGTCATCACCGTATCGACTCCGTATGTGTGTAGAGGACTGGACACGGCCGTTAACGCGCTAGGAGCTGAGGTCAATAATTCACCAGACCTGCGCTACCGGACCGAAGTTCAGAAACACCAACCTAGAAATAAAGCTTCCATTAAAGATAATGGGCAGTCATGTGTCTTTAAACCCCGAGCAGCCATACAGGAGCTCTAATCAGATCCTGCCCCCCAGCCTCCAAGTGATAGGGGGATGGTCCCCAAAGGTGCCCAGAAATACTGACTGTGTAACGTATACATGCCCACACAGTCGCTTAAATCGGTTAGGGCACGGTAAAGGCACCTGTGCTCACTGCAGGGTGGACATGATGCAGGGTGGACATGATGCGGGGTGGGGACATGATGCAGGGAGGACATGATGCGGGGTAGGTGTAACAGAGTCATTCAGGTTCTGTTCACAGTGGTGGTGAATGGAACCAGAAGTCCTCCTCTTAAAGCTC
>JAMWET010006985.1:325000-413922 GCA_024036415.1 Prochilodus magdalenae
CTTCACATGGAATTATACAGTCCACCTTAAAACCCACACATGGATTTATACAGTCCACCTTAAAACCCACACATGGATTTATACAGTCCACCTTAAAACCCTCTTATGGAATTATACAGTCCATTTTAAAACCCTCTCATGGAATTATCCAGTCCACCTTAAGCCCCTCCAGAGTGGAGCTGTACAGGAGGGTGGAGCGGCTTCCTTACCCTGCAGTGGAGCTGATAGAACCAGGTTTATTACTAAGCAGGTTTGGAGCGATTCTATTGGTCGGTCCATCATGAATATTCACTAACCTGAAAGGAGAGCTAGAGCTTTTACACTGTGCAGAAAAAGAGATCAAAGTTTTTACACCACTAAATATATATTAGAGGTGGAGATATGGAGGAGTATCATACTGTGTACATCAGGAGTAGATGTGGTGGATCAGGATATGGACTGGTTCAGACTCTCAGCAGGTGGAGCTGCTCAGTGTACGACTGTAGAGTCTATAACACCACCAGCACCACCCAGTTAGAGGGGGGTACCTAAACTTTTGACTGGTAGTGTATGTCAGTGTGTGTGTTGGACCAGTTCCTGCCCTCTCACTGAGGAAGCCCAGTATTTACTGCAGTGGTGATCCAACAATACAGTGGTGTTGAGGTCTGGACTCTTGGGGGGCGGCTCCACCTTCATAACCCACGGTCATCTTGCCGAGGAGGAGTCTCCGTCACTGACCAGCAGACCGCGTGTTCTTATTCTTTCATCTTTTCATCTTTTCAAATTCACCAAACTGTGATTCACTCTCAGTGTGGTGGTACTTAAGACCGGTCTCGACCGCAAATGCCTCGCCTCAGCCTCGGGTCCAGTGGACTTGGAGGTTGTCGCTAGGACCAGCTGTGTGCACTGCCCCTGTCTGAGGTTGCTGGAAGCTGAACCACATCAGGGCATCACCACCTGTAACACCTCCACACAAAGGACACATGATCACCCGGCACCTCTGTCTGACTCACCTAATGAGAAGGCTGATCCGGCAGCTACCGAGCGCTGGACGTCACGCTGGTGGGCGGAACGCTGAGGAGGCCTGGTTCAGTTTGATGGGTTTAGATCAGAGTCCATTTAACCACCCTCAAGGCCCAGGTATACACTCCTGCTCTCGGTCTTGACTCAGACTCAGTCTCTAAAAGTCTCTGCCTCGGCTCAGACTCATGACTACAACACAGCCGTATGACGTAGTCATGTAGTCAGAGCAGTCGTGGGCTGGAGGTTAGGGAACCAGCCTTGTGACCGGAGTGACTCCGGTTCCACTTCCTGAACCGACAGGACACGACTGAAGGGCACATGAACAAGGCATCAAACCCCCAACTGCTCCCTGGGCACCGTGGATAGGGCTGCCCACTGCTCCAGGTCGGTGTGCCCCCTAGTGTCTGAATGTGGGTGGGTGTTTCCCTTCACGGATGGGCTAAATGCGGAAGTTTAAGTTTACCTTCAGATTACAAACTTCCAGTTCACTGGATCAGCGTTAGAGGAGGAGATCCCTCATTCCAGATCGGAATCTGATCTGAGGTTATTGTTGGGTACAGCCTATAGGTTTCTGGAATTGCTTGCCTTCGAGACCAGGATGTAAACGTGACTCAGTGTGTAACTGTCGTAACTACATGCTAACTATAGCACACCATTACAGCACCGGTGTTCAACCTCGACCAACCAAAAGGAGGAGAGAGGGATGGATAGATCATAGAGTCTTCCCCACGGCGACGCATCTCCATGATCTCATTACAGCCTCAGAGTTCTCCAGTCCACCTTAAATACAGCAGTAAGGTCCATTCTGTGATGGAGTCAGCACCAGGCTTACATGGTGTGTTAGCTGCTAACGGATTAGCCTATCTAGTCACACTGTGGCTTTAATACCACGACACCAGAAAGCCTGGAATCCCGAAATACTGAGTATCAAAAAATCACATATCAATAAATATCAATTATCAATACTTCAGTTCAAACACCAACCTGTAAACAACAACAACAGTCAGGAGTGGAGAACCTTTTAAAGTCTAAAGAACCTCCATGTAAACTGAATGTATTCAGAGCTGTAGATCCAAACCAAGCAGAGCCTTGTGGTACTAGAGCCGTACGCGGAACCTCAGCCCGATTCCCGGAGGGATATTTCCAGAGCTCAGAGAATCATCATGTTTATACAGTCAGCACGCCGTTCCAATTTTCAAACCACTGGAGCTGCGATTTTAACGATGTGCTGTTTCATTAACACCACTGTCTCGTGTGTTAAGTGGAGGCGTTTAACCTAACACCACCGAGCCTGTGGATTAGTTCATCAACAATAACCACATAACACTCAACACTCACACCCACCGAGTACAGCAGCAGTGATAACTCCTGGGCGGGTTCAGAACATTTAGAGATATTTAGGATTTTATGGCTACAACTCTAGAAAATAATGTAGTTTTATTCAGAGAAAACGATTAATTTGTAGCAAATAATCTAGTATATTTATAGAACACAACCTACTTTATCACAAAAAACTACTTTATGTATAGAAAATAATTTACTTTGTTTCTAGAAAGCAATGTTGTTTTATTTATAGAAACTTATTTACTTTATTTCTGGAAAATAATATAAAAAATGTATAGAAAATAATTCGCTAATTTTATAGAAAATAATCTACCATACTTATACAAAATAATTCACTTTATTTCTGAAAAATAATCTGTTTATAGAAAATAATTCACTTTATTTCTGAAAATAATCAATTTATGGAAAACAATGTAATTTGTTTCTAGAAAATAATAAAAAAAAAATAGAGAAAATAATTTTACGTTTGTATAGAAAATAATTCACTTTATAGAAAATAATTTACTTTATTTATAGTAAATAATTCACTCTATAAAAATAATCTATTTATGGGAAACAATGTACTTTATTTCTAGAAAGCAATGTTGTTTTATTTATAGAAACCTATTTACTCTATTTCTAGAAAATAATTAAAAAGTATAGAAAATAATTCACTTTATTTATAAAAAATAATCTATTTTTGGAAAACAATGTATTTTATTTATATAAAATAATTTACACTTTATAGAAAATAATATTTTAAAAATAAAATTTAAATTGAAATTATTCTCGTGTAAAACCCCAGTTATATACTGTATTTTCCTGGATTAATCTGAAGTGACCGTGTCCCGTACAGGGAGCCCAGGTGAATGTCATTATCTAGGTTTCAGTGCTGAGTTTCTGTTCAGGTGATCAGATCATGTGATCATATGAGATCTTATTCCAGGTGTAAACCGTGGCTGTGTGTGAACCTGTGCAGGTGTGTGTTCTCTGTAGAGGCCGTGTTCAGTCATACACAGCCCCCATAATTCTCCTATCCACATAAACAGGCCGTGTGGTGTGACTGGCTCGGTATCGAGCGGCTCTGGTGGACGCGGAGCTGCAGTGCTGAGCCTCGTTGTTCCGCGGCGCTGATGCGCCGGTGTTAATGCGCGGGCTGAACGCGGCAGATGTCGGGGTGTGAGTATTTGTGCCGTGACGCTCTGACCCTCCTATCGCTCCCTGAGGAGACGCACAGATGCTAGACTGCTTCACCCATCAGGCTGGAGAACGTATAGCCATATATAAATATAATATACAGCGCCGTGTCTGTAGATCTGCACACCGCCTCCAGCTCCAACAGCTGCTTAAGTAGGACTTCTATAATCTCCACCCTCCACACCGTTTCTCCACCTTTCCGTGACCTTTGACCCAGAAATGACAATAAATCAAATCATAAAGCATGACTTCATCACCGGGATGGCTACGGGGTCCAACAGCGCAGCTCTGTTGTTTGACAGATGGTGGCAGAAGGATGGAGATACAGGCCGGTGAAGACGAGAGCGGTGCTGGGAGGGAATACCGACTCACGCCGAACCCTCGGGTCCTCCTAGCTCCTACTGACGACTCTAGAGGTCGTGAGTACGATTCGATTTGTGTTCCAGTGGTTTGGTTGAAAACGTGCTCGACGCTGCCTATGATGCTCTCTCGTTCCCTCTCGGTTCTCCTTCATGAAAGAACCTGTTTATGCTGAATGATGAGCAGAGGATGTGTCTGAGATGAGTAGAGTTTTATCCAGGTAGAAGCATCACGTCTTTACATTGCCACCGTCCCAAAACAAAACAATAGAAAACATGACGCAATGCCATGACAACGGTCACTAGGCTTAACTAATCTTAGTTACACGTGTCTACTACCGTATTACCTCACGTTGGTTTATGTAACGCGTTCCCAAAACATGCATCTCCTCTTTATTTGATTCCTACTTTTAGGCATCACCTGAACACAGAGGCTGCCTTTACACAGTGTGACAGTTTCAGACGTCTGGTTCCACTGACTTACATTAGAATTAAATCAGGTTTTTGACATGAGTTTATGCCGCAGTGGTCATACGTGCCAAGCGTTGCTCTTATCCCCCAACTCTCCAGCCTCGTGGCCAGCCTTGTGACCGGAGGGTCACCGGTTCGATTCCCTGAACTGACAGTAACGACTGAGGTGCCCTTGAGCAAGGCACCTAACCCCCAACTGCTCCCCCGGGCGCCGTGGATAGGGCTGCCCACCGCTCCGGGTAAGTGTGCTCACTGCCCCCTACTGTGTGTGTTCACTAGTGAGTGTGTGTGTTGGGTGTTTCCCTTCACAGATGGGTTAAATGCGGAGACTAAATTTTCCCACTGTGGGATCAACAAGGGATTAAATCTTGTTGTGAAAAATCCCCATCTAGTTTGTGTGCACTCGTCTCCTAAATACGGTATTCCTCACACGACTTGAAGGCAGTGTCTGGTAACAGACCCACATGGGATCTGGGAATTGGTAGAAGCGAGTCGGAGTTATTTATATGAAAATTAAAGTCAGGAAAACCTCGAGGCAGGGAAACCTGCTGTCCTGTTGTCGGACAGGCGCTGATGATCAAGAACGCTGAAATCTTGAGAACTTTTTTTTATGTTCTAGGTCGGACAAATCTCAGGTTTCCTGTTAGAACAGTCGGGAGACGTTTCTGAGGAGGTCAGATGGGAGATAACTCCTTACAGTCTGAAGGAAAATACAGCAAGTGGGAAAAACCGGAGATCTGGAGATCTCTAAACCTGGACGGAAAAACGGGACGGCAAGACGGTAAATACTTTTCCAAGTCATAAATAAATACATCTATTTCTGTTAAGGTTGCCGTGGAAACAGTATAAGATGATTCCTCTATTTTTAGGAATTTTTCTGGCCAGGCTATCTGACTGTGTTCAAGATTCCTACTCTAAATCCAACGTCATGTTTCCCAACTTTCTCCAATTAGTCACCTGGAATTCCATGAGCTATAATGATCGGGAAACCAGTCCGACTTTGTGCCGAGCAGACGAAAACCAGCCACAGTATTCAAACCCCCTCAGTTAGTGAGCATCATTTACTATACGGTGCTCTAGGATATATAAATATGGTGCTACTGATGGGTACGTATCGATGGGTACGTGTCCTGGCATGTGAGCTCTCTTTAGCAGGTACCATTAGGCTGCACGTTCTCACAGGAGATTGGCAGTTGTTGACGAGTGGAAAGGGGATGCATGGGCATGGAGAAATCAGGTAACCATAACAACCACTCACACAATATGGGAAACATATGGGAATTTAATATTTTAATAGACGGCCAATTAAATTAAAATTTCTACCAAAAAAATCCTGAAAATCCAATTCCATGATTTTCCATGTCTGGAATGCGCAGGTCAGGGAATATTTGTGAAATTATTTTCAAGTATATAGTGGAAAAGAAAAGCCTGATTTAATAATCTGACTTAAAACAAGCTCACCACGATCTCCACTTGGGGAACGCCAGAGATATCGACCAGACTTTTCCATGACAAGAGTAACAACCACCTGGAAGACCAACCCTGGTAGACCCACCAACACAGTCCCCATCAGATCAGCAGAGAGAGAGGAGAACCGCAAGCTCTACTCCTGCTTCAGACCTGAGAACCTCCACAGGTGTCTCTGTCCATCCTGCTCCACTGTGAGGAGACACCTTAACACTATGGAGGTCTGAAAGGAGGTGTAGCTGTTCAAGAAGCTCCTCACTGAGAAAAGGAGACCCACACATCCAACACAGAAGCTGGTGGTGGGACCGCTCCAGAGCCCAGACGTGGAGGGCTTGTGCATGGGGTCCTGGGGTCATTTTTCACAGGTGCTACTCTGTGACTGTACGACTGTCCTGATTGGCCATGTGGGAGTTTCTCTCTCCCAGTGTCACCCAGCTCAGCCGGCTGGAGACAGGTCTCTGGGATTTTGGTGGATTTTCCAGGCAGATGATGGATCGGGCTGGGAAGAAAGTTCCCCGTATCCATATATGCCGTTTCTGAAACATCTCAGTTCATCCGTGTCTGATCCGTGCGGGCTCACGGAACGTGTTTGGGGTTATTTGGATGGTGTGGAGAAGCAGACTGAACTTTGGAGGTGTGCGTGCACATTACTTTGTGGAAGCCGGAAAAGCTGGAATGCCGGTGAAGAGTGGACGATTGCTCCTTCTTCCGTTTGTGAGTGGACTGTATCTCCTGGAAACGGACCACCTCGTGATTAATGACTCTTCAGCCTGTAATGAATGCAGGGTGGTCTCTGACAGTCCCACCCCATTGCATAGAGTATTCCGTGTGCATGTTTGGAAGTACAGGCGGGCTTATCACGGCAGACGCCTGTGTGTGCCCACCTAAGGGGGTCTCCCGCTAGAGGATAAGAGAGACGTGAGGACGGTCCCTCTGGACTCAGACAGGGATACAATTAGTCCCGTAAGTGTGGATGCTGCTCCCCGAGGTGCCTCTATGTTGATGTACAGCTTTCCCAAACACGTCCGTCTCACGCCAAACCCTTCCGGAACGTCGGGCCCATACATGCGGTGCTGGTCCGTACACACTGTTAAAGACCCAGGGGTGCCGTTCACTCTCCCGTCCACATAAACGGGAACTGAACCGCTCAGTGTCGGAATGTTTGTGTGATGTCACCAAAGACTATGTATTTGCATATATTTAGCTGATTGGCTCTAGCTCCGCCCACTCACACACAAGCTATAGGGTGTGTTTTGGTCAAGAATGCTTTTTCAGCCAATCAGAGTGCAGCTCATTTACATATGCAAATCTTTAAAAAAAGGTTTTCAGCTGATTTTTTTCGCCCCTCAAAATTGTCCATATAATTCTACAGCTAACCAGAGACATTCCGAGTGGCCAGGCTTCATGGTTGGATGGTTGTATATTGATGTATATATCTTTATCATTTTAATTTTCCCAGATTAAAATCCAATTTATTTATTTATCAGTCCCTTTAAGGTGTAAACGCTCGGTTGCACTAAAAAACGTTGGTTACCCTCGATGTATATCCGGGTTAATATTACCAACTGAATGGTTGAAACGCTCCGTTCTAGATAAAGCCAGAACTGTTCCCAGTGATGGTGAAGGTAACCAGGCGTCCCCTCTAAAAGCTCCCCCACAGGAAGTTCCTACAGGAGGTGGTTCTGAATACGCTGCCTGATGTCTGAGACGCTGTTTATGATAGTGTGGAGAAGATCTCAGCCTTAAACTCCATTCATGGTGGAGGGATACATGCTGCAGGGCGCTGTGAGGTCAAATAGTCCCCCAAAGGAACTTAGTATTTCCAGGTTTTCCAGATTTTCATCATCAACATTCCATACACACTCAGAAGACACGTGTAGGTTCACTGGTGGGTTAGATAGTCAGTACAGTGTCTATATGTTCTACATTTGGAGAACCCTGGTTCCCATCACCACCACCACTGTACAGAACATCCGAACCACCTCGCGCCTTATCCCTGCTTTGAATTATGCTGAAAATGAATTCCGATATTCCGAGCACCAAAAACAGCCGGCATGATAGTACCGGGATAAAAAGGGAGTAGCGTCAGAATGAGTTACGACTGAAACCAAGCGTAGCAGGATGATATCTCAGGAAGAACGTGGGATCAATCGGCAGACGCTGTTCTCGGAAGCATGTTCCTTTCCTGATGTCTCCTCTGAAGACGGAACCGTGTGCTAATTTGTGTTCCCTGCTTTCTTGCTCGCTGTACTACATGGATTCCAGCCCATTTAAAACATTACACTGATTTAAAACATCATTCCTTCCAGTGTGCTGCTCTTTCTCCCGGCTTCGGACTGGAATGGAAATGAGGGAACGGCGTTCCGCGGCCTCTCTGGCTGTGGAGCGACCGTGATGTGCTTCATTTAGACACAGTTAGGCTCTTTAATTGCATTCTGCATGTTCGTTTAAACCATGGCACTGTCCTCGCCACTCAGCCCAATGAAATCAAGGTCTCTCAACTGGACTGAAACCGAGAGCGCTCCACACTGTCCGTATAATTACACGCCTGTTACCGTGCCGCAGCACGGCACTTGGAATTTTGCCGGAATTCCAGCAAAATAAAACAGCGTAGAATGGAACATGGACAACAGAGTCTGGAATAAAAGGCAGGAGACTCAGCTAGACGAGGGTCAGCGCATCCATCAGGGGTCCACGGGATTAAATGCAAGCCCACTCACCTTGTGCAAACAGAGCAGGATTAGGAACGTCTGAAGTTTCCTCATCTTGGAAGCTGGGTTTCTGTTTCCTTACGGAACTCTTAAACAAGGCGGGCGAAGCTGGAGTCCAGGTGTCCTGCAGGAGCGTCAGTGCACGCCATCGCGGGAATGATCTGTAACCAACGCAGGTGGACTCAGTGCCTGACCCTCACCCAATCAAACTGATCTCAGCATGTGCTTTAGAAGACATGGTTCTAGATATAACGGGGAAAAACCCTAACTGAGAGGTTTCCTAAGGTTCTCCATACTCACACGCCTCCATTGGAACATCCATTGGTTCTTTTTTTTTTGAGAACCACAAAACACTAGTGAATCTATACCTGTTTCCTTGTGTGCTGGAAAAAAAGCTCAATAGTACAGAACCTTTTATAAGGGTTCTAAAAAAACGTGTGCACCTGATACCTGTGTATCATTTGTCTGAGCATAAATAAGTAGAACCAGGTTCAAACTGGCTTTAATCTGGAATTCGCCGTTCCACCTTAAATTGTGCAGCAGTTACAGTCTGGGACCAGAAGCTTTAGAAAAATTTAAGAAAACATCTGGTTCTAGATAAAAGGCAAAAAATCTGAGAACTTTCAGAAGGTTCTCCATACTCACACGCCTCATTTATCCATTAGAAGGTTCTTTATTGAGAACCACAAAAAAACTAGTGAATCTATACCTGGTTCCTTGTGTGTTGGAAAAGAGCCCAATAGTATAGAACCTTTTTTAAGGGTTCTAAAAAACGTGTGCACCTGATACCTGTCTATCATTTGTCTGAGCATAAATAAGTAGAACCAGGTTCAAACTGGCATTAATCTGGAATTCGCCGTTCCACCTTAAATGGTGCAGCAGTTACATTCTGGGACCAGAAGCTTCAGTAATGCTTTGGAAAACATCCGGTTCTAGATAAAGGCAAAATATCTAAGAACTTTCAGAAGGTTCTCCACACTCACACGCCTCATTTATCCATTGGAAGGTTTCTTTTGGTGAGGTGGGAGAACCCAAATGAAGTAGTGAGTCCCATAGCTGGTTCCTTGCGTGTTATAGAACCTTTTTAAATGGGTTCTAAAGAAGGAAGCACGTGCATACCTAACAGCTGTCTATCATTTGTCTGAGCATAAAGAAGTAGAACCAGGCTGGAGTTGGCTTCAAGCCGGAATTCGCCTCAGGCGCCAGAACGGGCTGCTGCACCGTTTAAGGTGGAACGGCGAGTTCCAGAAATCAGAAGCTGAGGGAATAGGGATCTTAGTCCAACTCACCTACCTCGCTGTGGAGCATCAGGGAGAAGTTGGGAAAGAGTGGGAGCGGAGGGCTTTTTATGGCGCGCGGAGGTCCCACTGGCGCAGTGGCGCGTAAAAAGCCGGTTTCAGCGAGAGGGGACATCCGGCTGTTCCGTGCTGACGCGTCTCGGCTCGCCCTCGGAACGCTCCTACATACTTCACGCGCCTGGAGACGCTCCTGCTCTGGTTCCCACCAGCTCGCCTGCTGCAGTGAGGATGGAGGGAAGAAGGAGAAGCGAGCGCTGCTGTTCAGACTTTGCGCGTGCCTGGCGCTCTGGAGCGCAGACGCGCGTCAACTGTTTAACCCTTTGGCGCCCTCGCTCTGAAGCGTGGCCACCTCGTGCTTGGAGACGGAAGTCCAGAAAGTTCCCAAAGCTTCTAGCAGAGGTTCTAAGAGGTTCTCAGGGTAGCTGGTGGAAGTGGGTCGAGCGCCTTTGGGGTAAAGTCATTATGGGTGACTGTAATTAGTGGCACAGTTACGTGCGTAAAATGCGCATGGAGTGTGTCTCGTGAATACAAGCAGAATTTTGTATGGCATGGTTTGTTTGTTTGTTTGTTTGTTTGTTTGTTGACATGTGATGCTATAAGAGCTTCCCAAGTCCAATTTAGCCCTAAAAGTCCATTCAGTTTTTTTCCAAGCGCACGGAAACGCAGTGTGGACCTCGTTAAGAAATGGGACAATACCGCCCCCCTGTGGCCAAACTTACTTAAAGCCATCTGGGTGCAAAAAGATGGTTCTCTCTAGAAGCGCTTGAATTCTGAAACCGTTCTGCGTAATGGTGCTTTAGCTGGATGGAGAATGAGTTGTGTAACAAACAATCAAACAAACAAACAAACAAACCATGTTTCACAGAGAGAGAGGTCAGCCGGACCTCATTATGGACATCCCTACTCGACAGCTTCTGATTCCAAATTCCTGGTTCCACCTTAAATGGAGCAGGTTGATTTGATAGACAGGTGTCAGGTGATACCTCGTGCACATGCATGTGTTTTACAAGGTGCATGAAGAGCCCAAAAAGGTTCTGGTACCATTTCTAAAAGGTTCTTTAACAGACACATTTATCCATGCAAAGAACCTGTTATGTCTTCATCACCGCCACTTCTTTTTCTCGGTTCCCCTGAGGAACCGTCCGCCGGATAAACTAGATATGTGAGGATGGAGAACCTTCAGCAACTTCTCAGTCAAGAGTTGTGTTGTACATCGTACCCCATCATACATGCTTAAGAATGGTTCTTCTGGGGATTTTGGTGAAGAGAAAGGTTCTGATTAGAACCATGGGTTCTTTGTAGAAGCATGTGCGTGGGTAAATAGTTCTGGGCATGGTCACAGGGCTAGATAGAGAGTGTGTTGTGGAGGGTTCCATATAGAACCCATTTAACAATGGTTCCATGTTGCACCAAACAGAGGTGATGTTGTACCAGTGGCGGAGCTAGTTGGGTACGACAATGTTCCCCATCACTCTGAGGAACCAAGCAAAAAACAGGTACTTGGTTATGTATAGACCAGTGGGTTCTCTACCTCAGGACCCCCTCAGGGCCCCCAACCCATCTTAACATATAGTAATGAACTATATACACTGAGAGAGACTGAAGAACCCTCAAAGAACTCATGGATCTAATCAAAACACAGTTTAGACATTGTGTCCACTCACTGTCCACTCTATTAGACACTCCTACCTTGCTGCTCCACCTTGTAGATGGACAGTCAGAGACCATAGCTCATCTGCTGCTGCACAGTGCAGTGTTGGTCATCCTCTAGTCCTGGTCATCTTCTAGTCCTGCATCAGTGGGCACAGGACGCTGTCCCACAGGATGCTGCCCCACAGGACGCTGCCCACAGGACAGTTTTGGGTGGTGGACGATTCTGAGTCCAGCAGTTACACTGAGGTGTCCAGCAGCACTGCTGTGTCTGATCCACTCACACCCGCTCAGTGTCACTTGCAGTGCTGAGAAATGACCACCACCCACATCATACCTGCTCTGGTGGGGGTCACTGTGGGGTTCCTGACCATTGCTGAACATGGTAATAACACCCCACAGACTAGATGGACTACTCTGTGGGGGTACACCTACAGAGGTCCTGACCATTGGAGCTGAACAGGGTCAATGTAGTGCAGATACAGGTAGGTGGTCCATAATGTTAGCTGGTCGTGAGGACTACCGTAACTGGAATGAGGCTGTGTGGTCTTAAGACTACACCTACAGAGTGTCCTGTGAGAGTCTGACCTCAGTACAGTGGACCACATTAACTCCTGATGTACACAGTGGTTAGCATCTGACCGGTAAGCATCTCTCAGATGATCGTGCAGATACAGCGGCACGTGCTCATATACCCTGGTGATTCGATGATCACTTGTATATAACAATTGTTCAGTTTTTATAGCCTGCGTTTCTGACACCATGTGTAGATACATGGTGCTTATAGACTTCTACAGTGGTACACTGAGCAGCTCCACCTGATCATTTTATATAGGTATATCTTCAGAACATGTTTGTCCATTTACCCTGAGTTACAGTACTGGTACACGGTTCTACTGAAAGTCCGTGAGCTGGTGCATCTGACCAGTAAGCATCTCTCCGATAAGTTGAAATCTTGAAACAGACGGCACGTTGGATTCTGTGAGAGTCGCTCTTCTTTTTCAGTTCAGTGGGTCAGCATGCGCTTTGCGTGAACAGCTACCCCAAACCATTGCAGTGAGTGTTTTCTGGACCTCTCCATAGTGTCTGAGACACACAGCAGCTTTTTTTGCCAGTGAGGAGCTTCTGAAACAGCTCACTTTCAGAGTGGAGGTTGAGGATCTCTCACAATGGAGGGGATGGACCTGAAGAGGGGTTTCTCAGATCTGGAGCAGGAGTGGAGCTGGATGTTCTCCTCTCTCTCAGAGATGAAGGTGCTGTCCTGTGTCTGATAGGGACAGTGTTCGTGGGTCTACCTGGTCCTCTCTTGTAGAGGTCCTGTTTAGATCTCCATCTGTCTCCTCAGAAACATCACCTGAAACTTATACAACTGAGGAGGTTAAATCAGTGAAAGGTGGTCTCTGACCTTTTCACAGACAAGCATGCCATGACATAATCTAACCACAGGGTGGCACTGTGACAGTGTATAACAGTGTATTAGTAATAAATGGAGTGCTGGAATCAGTGAGGACCACTGCAAAGTCACGACATGTCACTTATTTATTTCAGTGAAAAATATTTAACCAGCCTAGATAAGATATGCACCACCTCCCAGGTATCCTCTGAGCAGAGTCTGAGCTTATCACAGAACCTGACCACCCCTAAAGCCAAGCAAGCACGACCGTGCCCTCATCGTCAGCAGAAACTGTCAATCATACCAGCCTTCAAAGCATCTATTAACAAGCTTGTCAGTTTTTAGATAAAAAGCTTTCATGCCAAATCAGTACTTTCAAAAATCCTTGCACAACCGAAAGCAGTTTTGGGGGAAAGTTGAAAGTTTCAGGTTTATTTATCGTTTGCACAACATGTCAGCACATTAGTGCATAGAAATGCTGGTGGTGAGGCTCAGGTTGATTCTCTACAGCAGGGCAGCATTAATATACATACAAACATACTAACGTATTCAAATAAAGCTGGACTGGACCTCTCATTAATCCGAACGCAGTCCTTCAGATCAAGTGCGCTGTATACGTCCAGACAGCACTGCTACTGGGTCACTTCAGCTTCTTCAGGGTGCACCCAGTGCTCAATCTGTACCTCTCTCCAAGTTTTCAGTGCATTAGAATTTCGTTTTGAGCTTCTCTGGTCGAATATTATCCCAGAATCCTCCAGTATGTCAATGTTTGGGCACTCTGCAGCGGCTGCATATAGGCCTAAGATCATCATGCCCGATTCGAGACGTGGGCTAGAGGGGTAAAACGCTCTGCCCGTGTTCCAGCCTCTACTGTACTGAAATCTACTCGGTGATCGTTCTAGCTCTTCCTTGTGGTGTGGAAGAAAAGAGGAGAGTCTGCAGGTGATAAGATGAGTTACAGTTCTTACACCAATGAAGAAAAACGAGGTTTTGTGCCAGTGGGCTCTAATGCTAGCTAGCTAGCTAACCTTGCTAACATTACCACCTACTGGCAAATACCAAACTGGGCTTTATGGAGACCCTTGGTATAGATTATAGATTTATAGGGGGATGCATGCTATGAACCCACACCTCCATGTTTGGGTTGTCAGGCTTGTCTGTGAGACGAGCAGATGAGGATATAGGGATCAGCACTGGCCCCTGTTCGGGCAGTGTCTGGGCTCATGGCAAGTTTAGGCTCTGACCTTCCTGTACTAGATGGAAATATCATCCAACAGAACACTAAGCACGGTTGTAAGTCGCTCTGGAGCAGAGCGTCTGCTAAATGCCTCAAATGTCAATGTAAGATAGCTAGCTCGCTAACTAAGGCAGAGGTAGCTAGCTAAGGCTCACTATCCTAGCTGTAGCAGAGCCGCACGTAAAAACAGCTAGCAACCGGAACATGAAGATGTGGATTCATAACATCCTATAAACCCACATACTGCATCAAGGAGATCCACACATGGCTCGTTTGGGTTTTGCCAGTGGGTGCTAATTATAGCTAGGTCAGCTGGGTTAGCTAGCTGGCTAACATTAGAGCCCAAGGGCACCAAAGTGTTGTTCTTCATTGGTGAGAGACCTGTAACTCACCTTATCAGCTGCAGAGTCTCCTCTTCTCTTTCTCAACACAAGGAAAGGTGAACCTCAGTAGAGACTCAGAGAGAAGGCTCACGGGTTCTGTGATTGTCGTTTGTTATGGGGGTCTGGGGGACGTTGGGGTCCGCAAATGTCTGTTTACATCATACTTAACATCCAGTATGTGGGATCAGTGGTGTCACTGGGCCAGTTTTAGGGGCCTTCATCATTAAACTGCCCCTCTCTCCAAGTTTTCAATGCATTAGAATTCCAGTTTGAGCTTCTCTGGTCGAACGTTATCCCCCAGTCCTCCAGTCACTCATTCCTTAGACTCTTCCCTCTGCACAGTAAAGCTATCTGACATGAGAACTCTGAAACATGGGCTGAAGTGACACTACAGTGTGAATTAAGAGCTGTAATATGATGAGCCTACACTCTAAACTGGGTTAGGACTCTGGGGAGGACTATGGGTGGAGCCGGCTTCAGGATTTAGTTTCTGATCCAATAACTGATCCCAGACTCTCGCCGCTCAGAGGTTCTACACGGGCAGATAGGGAGCAGAACCACTCTAGTTTAAAATCACTAAGGGTGGCAGGACACGTCAGAGTTATAAAGGATCTGTCAGATATCAGTTACCATATAGCTGTACATGTTAAATCTGTAACTAAACCCAAAACCTGGATCACCCCCAAACCCCGGATCAGCCCCGGCACACGCTGTGCTGCTCCACTACCGCACAAAACTGTTTGCACTGCACCTTAACTTAAACCTGTATACCTGAACATCCCAGCTGTGTATTTATTTATCTATATTTATTTATATAATAATTAACACTGAACATTAAGCTGCTCTACCGCGTGCCCTGTACACTTTATATATCTATACTGTTTACAACCACACACTTAGTGATACTGCTCTACACATTTACACATTTACCTACTGTACTGTTACACACATTGTTTTTGTTTGTTTGTATTAGTCTTTGCACTACACTGTTTATATATACACACACATATATATATATATCTTATACTGCACTGGAGGAGGGGCCTGACTGTGTTTTGTTATACTGTACCACCCTGAATTAACAAAGTTAAATTGTATTAAATAATGACAAACTAGAAGAAGCACTAACCTGTCCTGTTAATATATAATTAATTTCAACACGTCTTTACTGTTCTGTGATCATTCTGTTGACTTATAACGGTTACTAATAACCCTTCCTTTGTATTCCTTTAGGGTGTTTCATTGTGGCATGGTGGTGCAGTAGGTAGATAGATACTTTATTGATCCCAAAGGGAGTTTAGCATATTTAGATTATTTAGGTAGTGCTGTTGCTGTGGTAGCGGTGCAGTAGGTAGTGCTGTTGCTGTGGTAGTGGTGTAGTAGGTAGTGCTGTTGCAGGGGTAGTGGTGCAGTAGGTAGTGCTGTTGCTGTGGTAGTGGTGTAGTAGGTAGTGCTGTTGCAGGGGTAGTGGTGCAGTAGGTAGTGCTGTTGCAGTGGTAGCGGTGCAGTAGGTAGTGCTGTTGCAGTGGTAGTGGTGCAGTAGGTAGTGCTGTTGCAGTGGTAGCGGTGCAGTAGGTAGTGCTGTTGCAGTGGTAGTGGTGCAGTAGGTAGTGCTGTTGCAGTGGTAGCGGTGCAGTAGGTAGTGCTGTTGCTGTGGTAGCGTTGCAGTAGGTGGTGGTGGTGCAGTAGGTAGTGCTGTTGCAGTGGTAGTGGTGCAGTAGGTAGTGCTGTTGCTGTGGTAGTGGTGCAGTAGGTAGTGCTGTTGCAGTGGTAGTGGTGCAGTAGGTAGTGCTGTTGCAGTGGTAGCGGTGCAGTAGGTAGTGCTGTTGCTGTGGTAGCGGTGCAGTAGGCGGTGCTGTTGCAGTGGTAGCGGTGCAGTAGGTGGTGCTGTTGCAGTGGTAGCGGTGCAGTAGGCGGTGCTGTTGCAGTGGTAGTGGTGCAGTAGGTAGTGCTGTTGCAGTGGTGGTGGTGCAGTAGGTAGTGCTGTTGCAGTGGTGGTGGTGCAGTAGGTAGTGCTGTTGCAGTGGTGGTGGTGCAGTAGGTAGTGCTGTTGCAGGGGTAGTGGTGCAGTAGGTAGTGCTGTTGCAGTGGTAGTGGTGCAGTAGGTAGTGCTGTTGCAGTGGTAGCGGTGCAGTAGGCGGTGCTGTTGCTGTGGTAGCGGTGCAGTAGGCAGTGCTGTTGCTGTGGTAGCGGTGCAGTAGGTAGTGCTGTTGCTGTGGTAGCGCTGCAGTAGGTAGTGCTGTTGCAGTGGTAGCGGTGCAGTAGGTAGTGCTGTTGCAGTGGTAGCGGTGCAGTAGGTGGTGCTGTTGCAGTGGTAGTGGTGCTGTTGCAGTGGTAGCGGTGCAGTAGGTAGTGATGTTGCAGGGGTAGCGGTGCAGTAGGTAGTGCTGTTGCAGTGGTAGCTGTGCAGTAGGTAGTGCTGTTGCAGTGGTAGCGGTGCAGTAGGTAGTGCTGTTGCAGTGGTAGTGGTGCAGTAGGTAGTGCTGTTGCAGGGGTAGCGGTGCAGTAGGTAGTGCTGTGGTGGCGGTGCAGTAGGTAGTGCTGTTGCTGTGGTAGTGGTGCAGTAGGTAGTGCTCTTGCAGTGGTGGTGGTGCAGTAGGTAGTGCTGTTGCAGTGGTAGCGGTGCAGTAGGTAGTGCTGTTGCTGTGGTAGAGGTGCAGTAGGTAGTGCTGTTGCAGTGGTGGTGGTGCAGTAGGTAGTGCTGTTGCAGTGGTAGCGGTGCAGTAGGTGCTGTTTGCAGTGTAGCGGTTGCAGTAGGTAGTGCTGTTGCAGTGGTAGTGGTGCAGTAGGTAGTGCTGTTGCAGTGGTGGTGGTGCAGTAGGTAGTGCTGTTGCAGTGGTAGCGGTGCAGTAGGTAGTGCTGTTGCTGTGGTAGCGGTGCAGTAGGCGGTGCTGTTGCAGTGGTAGCGGTGCAGTAGGTGGTGCTGTTGCAGTGGTAGCGGTGCAGTAGGCGGTGCTGTTGCAGTGGTAGTGGTGCAGTAGGTAGTGCTGTTGCAGTGGTGGTGGTGCAGTAGGTAGTGCTGTTGCAGTGGTGGTGGTGCAGTAGGTAGTGCTGTTGCAGTGGTGGTGGTGCAGTAGGTAGTGCTGTTGCAGGGGTAGTGGTGCAGTAGGTAGTGCTGTTGTAGTGGTAGTGGTGCAGTAGGTAGTGCTGTTGCAGTGGTAGCGGTGCAGTAGGCGGTGCTGTTGCTGTGGTAGCGGTGCAGTAGGCAGTGCTGTTGCTGTGGTAGCGGTGCAGTAGGTAGTGCTGTTGCTGTGGTAGCGCTGCAGTAGGTAGTGCTGTTGCAGTGGTAGCGGTGCAGTAGGTAGTGCTGTTGCAGTGGTAGCGGTGCAGTAGGTGGTGCTGTTGCAGTGGTAGTGGTGCTGTTGCAGTGGTAGCGGTGCAGTAGGTAGTGTTGTTGCAGGGGTAGTGGTGCAGTAGGTAGTGCTGTTGCAGTGGTAGCTGTGCAGTAGGTAGAGCTGTTGCAGTGGTAGCGGTGCAGTAGGTAGTGCTGTTGCAGTGGTAGTGGTGCAGTAGGTAGTGCTGTTGCAGGGGTAGCGGTGCAGTAGGTAGTGCTGTGGTGGCGGTGCAGTAGGTAGTGCTGTTGCTGTGGTAGTGGTGCAGTAGGTAGTGCTCTTGCAGTGGTGGTGGTGCAGTAGGTAGTGCTGTTGCAGTGGTAGCGGTGCAGTAGGTAGTGCTGTTGCTGTGGTAGTGGTGCAGTAGGTAGTGCTGTTGCAGTGGTGGTGGTGCAGTAGGTAGTGCTGTTGCAGTGGTAGCGGTGCAGTAGGTAGTGCTGTTGCAGTGGTAGCGGTGCAGTAGGTAGTGCTGTTGCAGTGGTAGTGGTGCAGTAGGTAGTGCTGTTGCAGTGGTGGTGGTGCAGTAGGTAGTGCTGTTGCAGTGGTAGCGGTGCAGTAGGTAGTGCTGTTGCAGTGGTAGTGGTGCAGTAGGTAGTGCTGTTGCTGTGGTAGTGGTGCAGTAGGTAGTGCTGTTGTAGTGGTAGCGGTGCAGTAGGTAGTGCTGTTGCAGTGGTGGTGGTGCAGTAGGTAGTGCTGTTGCAGTGGTAGTGGTGCAGTAGGTAGTGCTGTTGCAGGGGTAGTGGTGCAGTAGGTAGAGCTGTTGCAGTGGTAGCGGTGCAGTAGGTAGTGCTGTTGCTGTGGTAGTGGTGCAGTAGGTAGTGCTGTTGCAGTGGTAGTCGTGCAGTAGGGGGTGCTGTTGCAGTGGTAGTGGTGCAGTAGGTAGTGCTGTTGCAGTGGTAGTCGTGCAGTAGGGGGTGCTGTTGCAGTGGTGGTGGTGCAGGAGGTAGTGCTGTTGCAGTGGTAGCGGTGCAGTAGGTAGTGCTGTTGCAGTGGTAGTGGTGCAGTAGGTAGTGCTGTAACAGTGGTAGCGGTGCAGTAGGTAGTGCTGTTGCAGTGGTAGCGGTGCAGTAGGTAGTGCTGTTGCAGTGGTAGCGGTGCAGTAGGTAGTGCTGTTGCAGTGGTAGCGGTGCAGTAGGTAGTGCTGTTGCAGTGGTGGTGGTGCAGTAGGTAGTGCTGTTGCAGTGGTGGTGGTGCAGTAGGTAGTGCTGTTGCAGTGGTAGCGGTGCAGTAGGTGGTGCTGTTGCTGTGGTGGTGGTGCAGTAGGTAGTGCTGTTGCAGTGGTGGTGGTGCAGTAGGTAGTGCTGTTGCAGTGGTAGTCGTGCAGTAGGGGGTGCTGTTGCAGTGGTGGTGGTGCAGGAGGTAGTGCTGTTGCAGTGGTAGCGGTGCAGTAGGTAGTGCTGTTGCAGTGGTAGTGGTGCAGTAGGTAGTGCTGTAACAGTGGTAGCGGTGCAGTAGGTAGTGCTGTTGCAGTGGTAGCGGTGCAGTAGGTAGTGCTGTTGCAGTGGTAGCGGTGCAGTAGGTAGTGCTGTTGCAGGGGTAGTGGTGCAATAGGTAGTTCTGTTGTAGTGGTAGCGGTGCAGTAGGTAGTGTTGTTGCTGTGGTAGTGGTGCAGTAGGTAGTGCTGTTGCAGTGGTAGTGGTGCAATAGGTAGTTCTGTTGTAGTGGTAGCGGTGCAGTAGGTAGTGCTGTTGCAGTGGTAGTGGTGCAGTAGGTAGTTCTGTTGTAGTGGTAGCGGTGCAGTAGGTAGTGCTGTTGCAGTGGTAGTGGTGCAGTAGGTAGTGCTGTTGCAGTGGTAGTGGTGCAGTGGGTAGTGCTGTTGCAGTGGTAGCGGTGCAGTAGGTGGTGCTGTTGCCTCACAGGAAGAAGAGCTTGGGTTCATTTATCTGGGAAGGCACAGGAACAGCCTAGCAACACCTTAGCAACAACCTGGGATTCTATAGTAATGGCATAGCAACGGCAAGTTCCTTTTTAAACGTTTCCTTTATCTCCTCTTTGATATCCCTCCCCTCTCTGCTTTAGTCTGGCCTAGTTACCCAGGAGACCTGAGACCACCGTCCACAGTTTACACAGCTCTACAGCCTCCTGAAGCCCCCCAGCTCTCTGTATGTTCTCCATATGGAAGTCATCAGGAATTCCATAATGCTGTGCTAAGCCTTCTACAGGAGGCAGTGATACGGCCCTGCAGCGCTCCCTGTGTTCAGGTCCAGGTTTGTTCTAGTGTTATAAAAGCCTGTGCAGTTCAGCTGAACCTCGTCACACAGGTTAAAGTGCATGTACACTGCTGTTCGTATATTTACTCTCAAGCTAGCCCCACCCCATCACGCGCACCACCCTTCACTCACAAGGGAAGGAAATCCGAGATTTCCTCCTCACACCGCTAAGAACAAGAGCATTGTTCAGGATGGCGGGCCTGCAGCTGCTGCTGGGCTTGCTCTGCTTGAGTTCAGCACAAGCCGGGAAACTGTTAGTGGTTCCAACAGATGGCAGTCACTGGACTGGGATGAAGCCTGTGGTGGAGGAGCTGGGAAGCAGGGGGCACCAGGTGGTGGTTGTCATTCCAGAAGTGAGTATGGCCCTTGGATCCTCAGACCACACCACCACCATCACCTATCCGGTCCCTTACACCAAAGATCAGATCTACGAGGGGTTTAAAGACAGCCTGGTCGATATCCTCAGCCAAAACACTGTCACTGAGCTAGACAAGATCCGGAATTTCATCCAGGTTCTGGACATAGTTGGAGTGGTTTCAGTTAAGAGCTGTGAAAGCCTGCTCTTCAACACAG
The DNA here is from genome assembly GCA_024036415.1 of Prochilodus magdalenae. Lineage (NCBI taxonomy): Eukaryota > Metazoa > Chordata > Actinopteri > Characiformes > Prochilodontidae > Prochilodus > Prochilodus magdalenae. The sequence goes on from JAMWET010006985.1 coordinate 345,607, forward strand.
ACCTGGTCCAGGAGCTGGCAGACTGGCACTTTGACGCCCTTCTCACAGATCCCTTTGAGCCTGCAGGAGCCATTATAGCTGAGTACCTTTCCATCCCAGCCGTTTACATGCAGGTCAACCTGCCCTGTGGGGTGGACTCCCTGGCCAGCCAGTGTCCGAGTCCAGCTTCCTACGTACCTCAACGTTATACTCACTATACTGAGCGGATGAGCTTCTGGCAGAGGACGGTGAACTTGATGAGGACTCTTCTGCAGCCCATGGCATGCAGGCGCCTGTACACCTATGCGGACGACATTGCTTCCCGATTCCTGCAGAGAGAAACCTCCATGGTGGAGATCATGAGCCGTGCAGCGGTCTGGTTAATGCGCTTTGACTTCGCCTTCGAGTTTCCTCGACCGGTGATGCCGAACATGGTCATGATTGGGGGGATATCTGCGGCTAAATCCAAACCACTGCCACAGGTAAGCTCGAAAACGTCCTTTCCTTTCATCTTCAAGTCATGCTAGTACCATCTCACGTCCTCACCCACCACAGTGAGATTCTGGCCTTCTGTCATTCCAGTATCAGCCACTAGGCTTCAGTTGCTTCTGGATGTTGACAGTCTGCTTGCTAAGGTGCGCTAGCCTCGGGTGGATCTGATTCTGAGCCAAAGCCAGTTTTATGTGACCCATCAGTGAAATAGTGGACAAGTGTTAGCAGATGGTGGCTTAGTTGCATTTGTTTAAAGTAGGGGTGCTGGAATCCTGGTCCTGGAGATCTAAACTGTATCGCTCTGGAGAGTTCAGGTTTTACACACCTGGCTCATACAGACAGAAGCCCCCAAAGGCCTTGCTTACCTGGTCCAGGTAAATGAGGCTTGGAGCTAAACTCTGCAGGGCAGTAGATCTCCAGCACCAGGTTTGAGCAGCCCTGGTTTGAAGTGTATGTATGTCCTCTGGGTGTGAAGGAGTGCTCGGCAAACAACCGTCAAAACAGAAGGCCAGCAGCTATGAAACTGGGTAGGTAGATTTGACATTGTGAGACATGCAAAGGATTCAGGTTTCAGTCGTGCATGTGACGTACACCAGGACGGGTCTTATCTCTGTACCTGGCTGACCCAGCAGCCACCATTACAGACCTCCAGTGAGCAGTGGTGTCCTCCATGAGTCATCCTGTTAGTGCAGCACCATCGGCAGACGGCTGCACCACGCAGGACTACATGCGCACAGACCGTTACCACGACTGTCCTTAACACCACGTCACCGTCACCAAAGACTGCAGTGGTGTCGTACCAGACTGTCATGGAGTGACTCAGAATGGCAGCGGGTCATCTTCAGTGACGAGTCCCGCTTTAGTCTTGGTGGAGACGCCCAACGAATCCGTGTGTGGAGGCACCGTGGTCAGCACCAAGATGAACAGTTTGGAGTCACACGTCCAGAAGACCTGGTGTCCCTCCACCTCCACCCCTACCGCACCACCTGCAGGAACTATGTGAGGATGTTCAAGCTGCATGGGATGGATTATCACAGGACTCCATTAGGAACCTCTACAGCTCCATACCGAGACGTCTGGCGTGTTGGGTTAGCAAACACGGCGGCCCGACGCCACACTGAGAGACAGACTTCTGTAGTTTTGTGCTTCCCTCTGGGTGCAACTGTTCTTTTAATAACGAGTGTATATATAGTATATATTAGAGATGTTTTCACATTTTTATTTAGTGTTTTTTTTTTTCATAGTTTTATTTTTTCGTGTGTTTTGTTAGAAATTTGGGTCTTCAAGAAGAGTCAGGAGACGGAAGATGAGGTTCAGCGTTGTGTTGAGTTTATTCACACATACAGAGATGCATGGATACAGCTTGATCGGTCAGCAGTCTTATTCACAAGCATATAGAATCATACACGGGCACCAGGCTTAGGTTGTCAGTCCTGTCCAGTCTGGTCCAGTCTGACATGGTTTTTAAGAGATGAGGTTCATGGGGGGTAAGGAGGAGAAAGTGGGGTAACGAAGTTCCATATAAATTGCATAGCCACTTCATAGGTGGGACCACTCCATCACACGTTCCCACAGCAAAAGGCCACTGCTAGAGCTTAGTCGAGACCATATGAAAATAGCGTAACTCGAGAGGATAACATTAGAAAGGAAAATAACGTACGTGGAGGCTATTTTCTTTCAATTCCTCCCTTGATTCTCCCTAATGGAGAACCACGAAACTATATTATGACTACAAGTACGAAACATATGTTATTTGAGCAGTTGAAGGCAAAGACTATATAGAATAGGACAGTGCATGTCTCTTTACCAGGACAAAAGTCCCAAAAACATTCTTCAGGTGTCACAATGACCACTCCATAAGTAGTGCAGGTCAGAGGGCTTGGATCATTGGTTTCTGCATGGTGATGTGTGTCAGTCTGTCTAATGTGGCTACATCCAGGGGAATGTGGCCAATCTGTAAAACATCACCACCTTTATTAAGGACCTCAGAAGATCAAATAGTGGTTGGTCTCATGACTGCCTTATTATTAGGAGGTTCATAAACCTCATTTGAGAATGAGGAGTCTGATCCATCAGAGTGGACTGATTCCAATTCTGAATACAGCCTAGCTAACACTAGAGAATCTTCATCCTCTGTGTAGCACAACTGGCCTGGAGGAGGGCCTACTGACGCTGTGACTTACTTTTACAGTCAGCATACTGTTGTTCAGCCTCTCTCAGTGACTGCTGACATTTTTTACAGGTTCTCTGAGCATTCATGGCAGCTGTCTTAAGTTTTTTACATTCTGTGGTGAGCTCTAGAATTTTCCCATCACCTTCCAGGTGTCTAAGCTTATACTTCCAGTACTGCTTTATTACATGAAGGCATTCCCTAACTGAGGCATGCTTGAGACCAAACCCTAAAGCTGTTTTACATTCTGCAGGAGTCCATTCAGCATCAGCGGGAGAACCTTTAAATGTAAAGTACTGGGATGTCTTATGCTCATTGGTATGCTTATTGACTATGCAGTCAATTACCATTTCAAAATCTGGCATTTCAGTTCCACCCTTAACCAACTTGCGGTTTCTATAGTTAAGAGGTTTCCAACAGTCTTTACCGGATTTCTGAGCATTTTAGCCTTTTGGAGTCATGGTGAGGTAACACGACCAGCTTTCTCCAACAAACAAAACTAAACAACAACAAACGCCCTTAATGGAACAGCGGTCACAATACTCTGAATGTTTCTTTCAGCGACACAGGTAAACTTGCCAAACAGCCACAAAACCGAGTTTCTCTCAGTGACACAAGTAAAACTTGCCAAACAGATTCCTCTGTCTTTAGAGAGGATATCCTTGGCTGTCTCTGTCTAAAACCAGAATATCACTTCAGTTTGAGATAGTGTTTACTCACCTAGTAGGTTTTAGAATGCCATCCGGGTCACGGCACCAAGTTGTTAGAAATTCGGGTCTTCAAGAAGAGTCCGGAGTCAGGAGATGAGGTTCAGCGTTGTGTTGAGTTTACTCACACATACAGAGATGCATGGATACAGCTCTATGGGTCAGCAGTCTTATTCACGTGCATGAAGGCTGTTTTCTTTCAGTCTACTTAGCAGTCAGCTAAACCGGTTAGCTTTCCTCCTCTCGTTATCGTATCCTCAGCTCTGTGATGGCTAAACAAGTGACTGGAACACTTGTATTCTTCTGATCCGTCATCCAAATGAATATCCTTTACTAATTCATCATGCTTCAAAGAACAGGCGGGATGCTGGGAAATCATTGTTTGTGTTTGTGTGTGTGTGTGTGTGTGTGGGGGGGGGGGGGTGCAGATGTGTTTAACATTAAGCTAACTTTAGCTGGGTATATGGTTTTGCAGCCTAATATCATATCCATCTTCTTCTGGTTTTATGGCCTTCTTGGATCTCAGTATGGTATTAAATCTCCTAAACCTGCACCTAACCTGAACACCAACACCAAACCTACCACCATAGGCTACTCGTGTTTGGCAACTAGCATTTCCTGTGTATTAGACCCGCCTTCTCTGTAAGAGTTGTCTGGGTACTGGTAAAACTGTTTCACGTCTTGTTACTTGGTTTTCTGAAATGTTTGTTTGTTTTGTATTTCTCAGACACTGTAGATCAGTGAATTAATGCACATATATCGTGTCAGATAAATATGAGGGACAGATGGCTGAACCCAAGTAACCCAACCAACAGGTAAACAAAGTCATTAACGGTGTGAATAATCTGGTTGACTGCATGTGGACGGAGAGTCTAGTTCTCTTTCTCCTTCTTTTCAAGACTGATATGTTTCTGCACTAGCTCTTTTCCAAACATGTCTTTCCTGTGTGTGACCACGCCTCTTTTTCTGTCACACCCACTCCGGGGGACATGTAGTGTACTTTGTCCTCTTTCAAAACTGATCTGACAGGACTATCGCTCTTGTGAAGCTCAGCACAGGCTAGCGGGTTGTTGGTGAAGATGGCTGGCTTACAGTTGCTGCTGTGTCTCCTCTGGCTGGGTTCAGCTCAGGCTGGGAAGCTGTTAGTGATCCCAGCAGACGGCAGCCACTGGATTGGGATGAAGCCTTTAGTGGAGGAGCTGGGAAGGAGAGGGAACCAGGTGGTGGTTGTGATTCCAGAGGAAAGTCTACGTATGGGACCTTCAGAGCACACGACCACGCTGACGTTTCCTGTACCCTACACCATAGCTGAGATGAAGCAAGGTATGTCGTCCAGAATGGAATCCATGATTAATACAGACACGTCCACTGATCTGGCCAAGTTCCAGGGTTTTTTCTTCACCCTGGACGTGCTGAAGACCTTCACGGTTAAAAATGCAGAGAGTTTGCTCTTTAATAAGGAGCTGATGAAGAAGCTGAGGGACTGGGACTTTGAAGCCGTCCTTACGGACTCTTTTGAGCCCCTGGGAGCCATCGTCGGAGAATTCCTCAACATCCCATCCATTTACATGCAGGGTAACCATCCCTGTGGTGTTCATCTCCTGGCCAGCCAGTGTCCGAGTCCGGCTTCTTATACTCCACACCTGTTTACTCGTTATACGGACCGGATGAGCTTCGGGCAGAGGACGGTGAACACGGTGAGGGCCCTGCTGCAGCCCCTGGCCTGTAGACATCTGTTTAGCCGTGCGGACGAGCTCGCCTCACGCTTTCTGCAGAGAGAGACCTCCGTGCTGGAGATCATGAGCCGTGCAGCCATCTGGTTAATGAATGCTGACTTTGCTGCCGAGTTTCCTCGACCAGTGATGCCGAACATGGTCATGATTGGTGGACTGTCTCATGGTAAAATACACCCTTTGGCTCAGGTGAGTGCTCCATGTTTGGTTTCTTCAGTAACTATATCAGGACTGCGATTTTAGGCTTGAACCTAAAGGTGCAAGACAAGGTTCTTTGACAGATGCCATAGAGGAACTGCTAATGCTAATGCTAATGTTTAAGATCACTGTCCTGTTGGAAGGTCCAACTTCTGTAGGACGTCCTCACGTTTTCCTCAAGCACTCTTTGCTATGGAAGAGAATTCATAGTTGATTTTATGATTGTCAGCGAATCAGCCCCCAACTACAATACCTCCATCACCATGGTTTATCGGTGGTGCGAGGTTCTTCTCATCAAATGCTTAGGCTTTCTCCAAGCATGGTTCCTGGTACTGTGGCCAAACAACTCTATTAGACTCATCTATCCATAGCTCATGGTTCCAGAGGGTCTGGTCCTTGCCTCGGTATTCATTAGCTAACTTCAGTCTTGTGTTGATCTTGTTTTTTACATAGCAAGGGCTTCCTCGTGGCACCTCCCGTGTAGGTCCAGTTTGTGCGGTTTCGTTCTAATGGTAGAGGCATCCATTTTTGTATCAGCAGGTCCTGAGATGGAATTTTAGGGTTCTCAGAAACTTCGTGTGGCATGCTGTGGTTTCCTCTCAAGGCTTCCACAGTCTTCTTACTGAAAGCCTCGAGAGCTCCTTTGATGTGGGCATGATGATCCCACACACCCCAGTTACACAAACGCCTAGATCTCTGAAGTTTACATGTGTTTATTCAAGACGCTCATCCTTGATATTCTAATTGTGACCACCTGACCACGTGCAGTTTATTTATTTTGGGTTGTATTACCTTTTCCCACACACGAAAATCACATCTCTGTGGATTTCATTTATTTAAAAGGTGAATGAACAAGGTGTTATATGAATTACCTTACCTTTGTCTTTTGGTTTTGGTTAAACAAACCCCCTTTATCAGTTAAATATGTTAAAAACATCAAAACTTCTAATGGAATGTACTTTTCTATTGCATTACTGGACATGTTTTAGTTGATTTTTTTTTCAGTGACAGAGGTAAACTTGCCAAACAGATTCCTCTGTCTTTAGAGAGGATATCCTTGGCTGTCTTTGTCTCTGTCTAAAACCAGAATTTCACTTCAGTTCGAGATAGTGTTTACTCACCTAGTAGGTTTTAGAATGCCATCCGGGTCACGGCACCAAGTTGTTAGAAATTCGGGTCTTCAAGAAGAGTCAGGAGTCAGGAGACTGGAGATGAGGTTCAGTGTTGTGTTGAGTTTACTCACACATACAGAGATGCAGCTCTATCGGTTTTATTCACGTGCATGAAGGCTGTTTTCTTTGAGTCTACTTAGCAGTCAGCTAAAGCCGTTAGCTTTCCTCCTCTCGTTATCGTATCCTCAGCTCTGTGATGGCTAAACAAGTGACTGAGGACACTTGTATTCTTCTGATCCGTCACCCAAATGAATATCCCTTACTAATTCATCATGCTTCAAAGAACAGGGGGGATGCTGGGAAATCATTGTTTGTATGTGTGTGTGTGTGGAGGGTGGGGGGTGCAGATGTGTTTAACATTAAGCTAACTTTAGCTGGGTATATGGTTTTGCAGCCTAATATCATATTCATCTTCTTCTGGTTTTATGGCCTTCTTGGATCTCAGTATGGTATTAAATCTCCTAAACCTGCACCTAACCTGAACACCAACACCAAACCTACCACCATAGGCTACTCGTGTTTGGCAACAAGCATTTCCTGTGTATTAGACCCGCCTTCTCTGTAAGAGTTGTCTGGGTACTGGTAAAACTGTTTCACGTCTTGTTACTTGGTTTTCTAAAATGTTTGTTTGTTTTGTATTTCTCAGACACTGTAGATCAGTGAATTAATGCACATATATCGTGTCAGATAAATATGAGAGACTCACAGAGGGCTGAACCCAAGTAACCCAACCAACAGGTAAACAAAGTCGTTAACGGTGTGAATAATCTGGTTGACTGCATGTGGACGGAGAGTCTACAAACACATGTCTTTCCTATGTGTGACCACGCCTCTTTGCCTGTCACACACACTCCGGGGGACATGTAGTGTACTTTGTCCTCTTTCAAAATTTATCTGACAGGTCTCTCTCTCAGTAAAGCTCAGCACAGGCTAGCGGGTTGTTGGTGAAGATGGCTGGCTTACAGTTGCTGCTGTGTCTCCTCTGCCTGGGTTCAGCTCAGGCTGGGAAGCTGTTAGTGATTCCAGCAGATGGCAGCCACTGGATTGGGATGAAGCCTTTAGTGGAGGAGCTGGGAAGGAGAGGGAACCAGGTGGTGGTTGTGATTCCTGAGGAAAGTCTGAGTATAGGACCTTCAGAGCACACGACCACGCTGACGTATCCTGTACCCTACACCAAGGCTCAGATAAAGCAAGGTATGTCATCCAGAATGGAAACCTTGATTAATACAGACACGTCCACTGATCTGGCCAAGTTCCAGGGTTTTTTCTTCACCCTGGACGTGCTGAAGACCTTCACGGTTAAAAACGCTGAGAGTTTGCTCTTTAATAAGGAGCTGATGAAGAAGCTGAGGGACTGGGACTTTGAAGCCGTCCTTACGGACTCTTTTGAGCCCCTGGGAGCCATCGTCGGAGAATTCCTCAACATCCCATCCATTTACATGCAGGGTAACCATCCCTGTGGTGTTCATCTCCTGGCCAGCCAGTGTCCGAGTCCGGCTTCTTATACTCCACACCTGTTTACTCGTTATACGGACCGGATGAGCTTCGGGCAGAGGACTGTGAACACGGTGAGGGCTCTGCTGCAGCCCCTGGCCTGTAGACATCTGTTTAGCCGTGCAGACGAGCTCGCCTCGCGCTTTCTGCAGAGAGAGACCTCCATGCTGGAGATCATGAGCCGTGCAGCCATCTGGTTAATGATTGCTGACTTTGCTGCCGAGTTTCCTCGACCAGTGATGCCGAACATGGTCATGATTGGTGGACTGTCTCATGGTAAAATACACCCTTTGGCTCAGGTGAGTGCTCCATGTTTGGTTTCTTCAGTAACTATATCAGGACTGCGATTTTAGGCTTGAACCTAAAGGTGCAAGACAAGGTTCTTTGACAGATGCCATAGAGGAACTGCTAATGCTAATGCTAATGTTTAGGATCACTGTCCTGTTGGAAGGTCCAACTTCTGTAGGACGTCCTCACGTTTTCCTCAAGCACTCTTTGCTATGGAAGAGAATTCATAGTTGATTTTATGATTGTCAGCGAATCAGCCCCCAACTACAATACCTCCATCACCATGGTTTATCGGTGGTGCGAGGTTCTTCTCATCAAATGCTTAGGCTTTCACCAAGCATGGTTCCTGGTACTGTGGCCAAACAACTCTATTAGACTCATCTATCCATAGCTCATGGTTCCAGAGGGTCTGGTCCTTGCCTCGGTATTCATTAGCTAACTTCAGTCTTGTGTTGATCTTGTTTTTTACATAGCAAGGGCTTCCTCGTGGCACCTCCCGTGTAGGTCCAGTTTGTGCGGTTTCGTTCTAATGGTAGAGGCATCCATTTTTGTGTCAGCAGGTCCTGAGATGGAATTTTAGGGTTCTCAGAAACTTCATGTAGCATGCTGTGGTTTCCTCTCAAGGCTTCCACCAGTCTTCTTACTGAAAGCCTCGAGAGCTCCTTTGATGTGGGCATGATGATCCCACACACCCCAGTTACACAAACGCCTAGATCTCTGAAGTTTACTTGTGTTTATTCAAGACGCTCATCCTTGATATTCTAATTGTGACCACCTGACCACGTGCAGTTTATTTATTTTGGGTTGTATTACCTTTTCCCACACACGAAAATCACATCTCTGTGGATTTCATTTATTTAAAAGGTGAATGAACAAGGTGTTATATGAATTACCTTACCTTTGTCTTTTGGTTTTGGTTAAACAAACCCTCTATCAGTTAAATATGTTAAAAACATCAAAACTTCTAATGGAATGTACTTTTCTATTGCATTACTGGACACGTTTTAGTTGATTTTTTTTTCAGTGACAGAGGTAAACTTGCCAAACAGATTCCTCTGTCTTTAGAGAGGATATCCTTGGCTGTCTTTGTCTCTGTCTAAAAGCAGAATTTCACTTCAGTTTGAGAAAACGTTTACTCACCTAGTAGGTTTTAGAATGCCATCCGGGTCACGGCACCAAGTTGTTAGAAATTCAGGTCTTCAAGAAGAGTCAGGAGTCAGGAGACTGGAGATGAGGTTCAGTGTTGTGTTGAGTTTACTCACACATACAGAGATACAGCTCTATCAATCAGCAGTTTTATTCACGTGCATGAAGGCTATTTTCTTTCAGTCTACTTAGCTGTCAGCTAAAGCCGTTAGCTTTCCTCCTCTCGTTATCGTATCCTCAGCTCTGTGATGGCTAAACAAGTGACTGAGGACACTTGTATTCTTCTGATCCGTCACCCAAATGAATATCCTTTACTAATTCATCATGCTTCAAAGAACAGGCGGGATGCTGGGAAATCATTGTTTGTATGTGTGTGTGTGTGGAGGGTGGGGGGTGCAGATGTGTTTAACATTAAGCTAACTTTAGCTGGGTATATGGTTTTGCAGCCTAATATCATATTCATCTTCTTCTGGTTTTATGGCCTTCTTGGATCTCAGTATGGTATTAAATCTCCTAAACCTGCACCTAACCTGAACACCAACACCAAACCTACCACCATAGGCTACTCGTGTTTGGCAACAAGCATTTCCTGTGTATTAGACCCGCCTTCTCTGTAAGAGTTGTCTGGGTACTGGTAAAACTGTTTCACGTCTTGTTACTTGGTTTTCTAAAATGTTTGTTTGTTTTGTATTTCTCAGACACTGTAGATCAGTGAATTAATGCACATATATCGTGTCAGATAAATATGAGAGACTCACAGAGGGCTGAACCCAAGTAACCCAACCAACAGGTAAACAAAGTCGTTAACGGTGTGAATAATCTGGTTGACTGCATGTGGACGGAGAGTCTAGTTCTCTTTCTGCTTCTTGGAATGTTTCTGCACTAGCTCTTTTTCCAAACACATGTCTTTCCTATGTGTGACCACGCCTCTTTGCCTGTCACACACACTCCAGGGGACATGTAGTGTACTATGTGCTCTTTCAGAATTTATCTGACAGGTCTCTCTCTCAGTAAAGCTCAGCACAGGCTAGCGGGTTGTTGGTGAAGATGGCTGGCTTACAGTTGCTGCTGTGTCTCCTCTGCCTGGGTTCAGCTCAGGCTGGGAAGCTGTTAGTGATTCCAGCAGATGGCAGCCACTGGATTGGGATGAAGCCTTTAGTGGAGGAGCTGGGAAGGAGAGGGAACCAGGTGGTGGTTGTGATTCCTGAGGAAAGTCTGAGTATAGGACCTTCAGAGCACACGACCACGCTGACGTATCCTGTACCCTACACCAAGGCTCAGATAAAGCAAGGTATGTCATCCAGAATGGAAACCTTGATTAATACAGACACGTCCACTGATCTGGCCAAGTTCCAGGTTTTTTTCTTCACCCTGGATGTGCTGAAGACCTTCACGGTTAAAAACGCTGAGAGTTTGCTCTTTAATAAGGAGCTGATGAAGAAGCTGAGGGACTGGGACTTTGAAGCCGTCCTTACGGACTCTTTTGAGCCCCTGGGAGCCATCGTCGGAGAATTCCTCAACATCCCATCCATTTACATGCAGGGTAACCATCCCTGTGGTGTTCATCTCCTGGCCAGCCAGTGTCCGAGTCCGGCTTCTTATACTCCACACCTGTTTACTCGTTACACGGACCGGATGAGCTTCGGGCAGAGGACGGTGAACACGGTGAGGGCTCTGCTGCAGCCCCTGGCCTGTAGACATCTGTTTAGCCGTGCGGACGAGCTCGCCTCACGCTTTCTGCAGAGAGAGACCTCCGTGCTGGAGATCATGAGCCGTGCAGCCATCTGGTTAATGAATGCTGACTTTGCTGCCGAGTTTCCTCGACCGGTGATGCCGAACATGGTCATGATTGGTGGACTGTCTCATGGTAAAATACACCCTTTGGCTCAGGTGAGTGCTCCATGTTTGGTTTCTTCAGTAACTATATCAGGACTGCGATTTTAGGCTTGAACCTAAAGGTGCAAACAAGGTTCTTTGACAGATGCCATAGAGGAACTGCTAATGCTAATGCTAATGTTTAGGATCACTGTCCTGTTGGAAGGTCCAACTTCTGTAGGACGTCCTCACGTTTTCCTCAAGCACTCTTTGCTATGGAAGAGAATTCATAGTTGATTTTATGATTGTCAGCAAATCAGCCCCCAACTACAATACCTCCATCACCATGGTTTATCGGTGGTGCGAGGTTCTTCTCATCAAATGCTTAGGCTTTCTCCAAGCATGGTTCCTGGTACTGTGGCCAAACAACTCTATTAGACTCATCTATCCATAGCTCATGGTTCCAGAGGGTCTGGTCCTTGCCTCGGTATTCATTAGCTAACTTCAGTCTTGTGTTGATCTTGTTTTTTACATAGCAAGGGCTTCCTCGTGGCACCTCCCGTGTAGGTCCAGTTTGTGCGGTTTCGTTCTAATGGTAGAGGCATCCATTTTTGTATCAGCAGGTCCTGAGATGGAATTTTAGGGTTCTCAGAAACTTCATGTGGCATGCTGTGGTTTCCTCTCAAGGCTTCCACAGTCTTCTTACTGAAAGCCTCAAGAGCTCCTTTGATGTGGGCATGATGATCCCACACACCCCAGTTACACAAACGCCTAGATCTCTGAAGTTTACTTGTGTTTATTCAAGACGCTCATCCTTGATATTCTAATTGTGACCACCTGACCACGTGCAGTTTATTTATTTTGGGTTGTATTATCTTTTCCCACACACGAAAATCACATCTCTGTGGATTTCATTTATTTAAAAGGTGAATGAACAAGGTGTTATATGAATTACCTTATCTTTGCCTTTTGGTTTTGGTTAAACAAACCCTCTTTATCAGTTAAATATGTTAAAAACATCTAAACTTTTAATGGAATGTGCTTTTCTATTGCATTACTGGACATGTTTAGTTGACTTTCAATAAAGGGACAACAAATCTACCACATCCTCAGCAGAAGACACACTTCTGCACATCTTAAGAGCATTTAAAGACCACATAAGCTGGAATTTAAACAATTTTATATTAACCGTAGGCATTTGGTCATAAAAAAAATCTCATTTTAAACTAACTCCGACTGTTTTGTAATCCATAGATCCATTCCTTTACATGTGAAAACAATGGAACAGAAATCTGATCAGCTGTAGACCCAGGAACCCTAAACCAACTGCTTAGATAATTTATAGCCAATGCTCAGGCCGTTACAACGGAGACAGGTGGTTGTACCTCAGATGCTAGAAGATTAGCCTCATGGAGAAGCAGCCTTAAGCTTCTATGCTACTTTTAGATGGAGCTGAGAGAGAACGTTAGAACTGTCCCAGTGTTAGACACTTTCAAATCAGGACTGAGGACACCTGAAGCAAGCTGTCAGTTCGGTGTTCACTGACACTTTTCATCCATGCCATTTCTACCCCGAAGTTTGCCCCAGATGTGGTCGGAACCTAAATGATGATCACTTCTACACCAAGAACATTTCATCCCTCTACTTAAGTGCTTCGTTTGAAGTGGTTGAATAATATTAGGCACATGGACGTAACAGAAATCAAATCTGAAATTGTGCTTCTATAGTTTTTTGGGCAGAAAGCAAAGTAGACGTGCCTGAACAATCTTGTCGGTCTAGTCGTGTGAGGTGGGGGTAGTGGCAGTGGTGGCGGTGGGGGTGGGTGATGCATGTTGGGGCAGGTTCTTCAGCTTTGACCTTCTTCGGCTTCTTTGTAAGGCTAGCATGTTTGTCTAGTAGCCAGTTCTTGCAAAAGCAAGTCCACGCCTCTTTTTCAAATCAGTCACATCTACTGCAAGTCATGGTGAACTCTGTCCTACATTAGAAAGAGCTAAAAGGCTTGCCTTGCTCTGAAGCTCAACACAGGCTAGCAGGTTGTTGGTGAAGATGGCTGGCTTACCGTTGCTGCTGTGTCTCCTCTGCCTGGGTTCAGCTCAGGCTGGGAAGCTGTTAGTGATCCCAGCAGATGGCAGCCACTGGACTGGGATGAAGCCTTTAGTGGAGGAGCTGGGAAGGAGAGGGAACCAGGTGGTGGTTGTGATTCCAGAGGCAAGTCTAAGTATGGGACCTTCGGAGCACACGACCACGCTGACGTATCCTGTACCCTACACCAAGGCTCAGATGAGGGAGGGCATGTCGTCCAAACTGGAGCCAATTATTAATACGGACACGTCGTCGGATCTGGCCAAGTTCCAAGATGTTTACTTTACCCTGGATATGCTTAAGAAGCACACGGTTAGGAATGCGGAGAACTTGCTGTTCAACAAGGAGCTGATGAAGACGCTGAAGGACTGGGACTTTGATGCCATTCTCACAGACCCCTTTGAGCCTGTGGGGGTCATTGTTGGAGAATTCCTCAACATCCCCTCTATTTACATGCAGGGTAACCATCCCTGTGGTGTAGATTTCCTGGCCAGCCAGTGTCCGAGTCCGGCTTCTTATACTCCTCATGGATTTACTCATTATTCTGACCGCATGAACTTTTGGCAGAGGACAGTGAACACGTTGAGGGCCCTGGTGCAGCCCCTGGCATGCAGACATCTATACATCCATGCAGATGAGATCGCCTCACGCTTTCTGCAGAGAGAGACCTCCATGCTGGAGATCATGAGCCGTGCAGCCATCTGGTTACTGAATATTGACTCTACTGTTGAGTTTCCTCGACCGGAGATGCCTAACATGATCAGGATTGGAGCTCTGTCTCATGGTAAAATACACCCCTTGCCTCAGGTGAGTGCCACATGTTTATTATTCACCTGCTTGGCTTCTCTGGCTACTATTTCGGATCTGTGAGTTTGAAACCCTTTATGAATGAGTCTCAGCGTTAGCGGATTTATAGCAGATTTAAAAATAAAGACTCAAGAGAGTGTTCTCTGAGTGATGTCATAGAAGAACTACTATAGATTCTCCGAAGAACCATGTCTGTGATCCTGTTAAATTTATTTAATGCCAAGTTCTACATGAAATAGCAGATTTCACAGAATCTGTACACTACTGAGCACATCAGCAGATTCCAATAACCTTCCTAGAACTGTCAATCACCTTTGACATCTACTGACAGCTGGGAGGCTTGTTTGGCTTGGAGTTCTTTGAACTGTGCATCATTTGAGGGGTGTCTTGCATGCACAGTGTGGGTCAGATTCCCCATGCAGGATTTCGTCTATTCCTTTCTTCGGAACCATTATGGTGGATGGTTGACTTTATGTTTAGGATCATTATCGTTTTGGAAGATCCACTTCTTTAGCTACAGCGGTCCGATAGATGCTCTTTTACTGACCTAAAGGACTCAGAAAGAGAATCTTATTGTCTATTCAGTGAGTGCAAGTTGGCCAGACCTGGAGGCTGCAAAGCACATCACCATACATTCCAGTTGGTATGTGGTTCTTCTGATCAAAAGCTGTCTTTGGGTTTTGACTACTGGTACCACTGACCAAACATGTTGTTCCACGAGTCTTGGTACTGACCCATTTATTCATCAGCAAACTTCAGTCTTGCACTGGTGCTCTTCCTGGCACATCTCCCATGTAGGTTAAGTTTCTGCAGTTTAGTTCTGATGGTACCTACGTGCACTTTGACTTCAACAGTGGCCGGAGCTACGTGCAGGTTACGTAATTAGATATTGGGATACTCAGAGACTTCTTGTAACATCAGCTGCCCGGACAACAAACTCTGTGAAGTTCTAATGTCTTTCAATGATATAGAATTGGGTTCTGTGGTTGAGGAGACCGTACGTTTGAACCACAGTGCCTACACTGAGATGCTGAAGAACCAGGTTTCCCCTATAGCCCATCGTCTTACAGAGGAACACAACATTCGTATCCCGGTATTCCAAGTTGACAGTTCTTGCGTTCACAGGGCTGCAAATGTGACTGATTGGCATGAGGAACATTCAGAAG
This sequence comes from Prochilodus magdalenae, assembly GCA_024036415.1. Classification (NCBI taxonomy): domain Eukaryota; kingdom Metazoa; phylum Chordata; class Actinopteri; order Characiformes; family Prochilodontidae; genus Prochilodus; species Prochilodus magdalenae. Next base: position 360,856 of record JAMWET010006985.1, read on the forward strand.
CATTCACACATCTGGACTAGCCCCCCAGATTAGAATCCTCTTGGACATCTGTGGGAACCACCTGGTACAACCAGTACAACGCCAGGGAGGGCATACACCAAATCTGGACAACCTGGCCAGTTCTCTGATGTAACAGTGTCTGAACATTGATGTGGCTAGGTCCAGAAACCTCTCCGGTACATGCCTGATCCAGTCCCAGCTGTTATTAGTGCTTGTTGAGAGCTTGGTATGTTTTAGTCACAGGGGTCTGATGAGCTTATGGTCACCTCTGAGGTTTCTGGCAGTGGTTTAACTCTTCTCTACTTGTAGATGGTTTTCTTTCTGAAGGCGTCACCAAGCTTTTCCGGTTTAGGCATGAGGACACTAAAGACTCCAGTAACAAAGAGACCACATATCACATTCCTTCAAGCTATTCTATAACAGCATTCTTATCATTGACACCTGATCAGGTGCGCCTGCTTCTAAACCGAACTGTTTGAAGCAGTGGTATATGTATGGGGTGTGTTTACTTTTTCCAGATTAAAAAAAATAAATGCCTTTCACGTAAACAAGCCATGAAAAACTGTTACAGCCTGTAAAACCTAAAGCTCATTTGTTAAATAGTATCTCTTTAACTAAAGAATAAATAAAGACCTTTAAATAAGGACCTATCTGCATCTGTATGTCCACATTTCCTAAACACCACTTCACATGACTGTATGGGCTGGCTGGTTAGCATAACTTCAGGAGATATACGGTATATACAGCTCTGGAAGAATGTAAGAGCCCACCTGTACCTGATCAGTGTCTCCAGGTGTACAGGTTCTGGGTTTGTGTTGGTTCTGTTTGATTCTCTACACTACTGGAACCATGTCTCCCAAACTCCAGATCAGATATTGTATTAGATCTGATTATTTAGAAAATCACTAATGACCTCCAGAAGCCTGTTTTTAGAACCATGCTCGCTGTGCGTCTCACCCCAGCCCCCGCTCGCCAGTCTCTCTGTAGGTCACTCGAGGTCATCTTACGGTGGGTAAGGGACATTGGAATGAGGTGGCGCTCATCACGGTCAGTAGAGAGGGGGTTTGGCCCTCTGCCAGTCTGTAGCTGTGTTGTCCTGTGTGTTTGCTGCTGGACCTTGTTCTTATGAACCAGACGCTCACTGTATCTGCCAGTGAAGCTAGAACCCAACCTTCGGTTCCTCACTGAGAACCTGCTGTACATGTGGAGATGCTGGAGTGTGCTCTGATTTATTTCCCGAGCTGTATGTACAGTATATATGTATAAACTGTTACTTCTTTACATTCTGTTGCTCAGTTTCATTTTGGAATGTTTTAAAATTAAAATCTTGGACCTCTAAGTTCTGGTAATCACATAGGTACTGACTTCATCACTGTTATGCTGCTTGCATGAGTTGTTTGTTTCTAAAAGCACAATATAATAGGTAATAGGCTTAGGTGTTAGGTGTGTGAGCACCTTATCACACTAAAAATAAAGATCCCCAACCTCACAGGCCGGACAGAACGATTTCGCTGGTCACTCTTTATTACACACTGTTTAAAATTGATATATTGATTTGCTCGGCTGGTACTGTAGAGTTTATGGCTATACTGTGAGCATGTGGTTTGTACTCTGTGGGGATCTGAGAGATTAAACAGTGGGGAGGTGCTGAGAGGGGTTACCATCTTTCGATAAGGAATGTGAAAAACTGGAACTCCATGTGTCTGTTTGGTAATAATTATGGATTCGAGTCGAGTTTAGTCGTTGAGTGTAGTGAGCAAGCGTACCTTGCTGTGTAAATAGCTCCTCCCTATTACGTGCACCAACTCCCGTACAAAACTCCACTTACTTACAACCATACTTATTCTCTCGTTTCACCCTCTGTTTCACACTGAGAACAAAACACGGCGTACAATAGCAGGACATTGTTCAGGATGGCGGGCCTGCACCTGCTGCTGGGTTTGCTCTGCTTGAGTTCAGCACAGGCTGGGAAGCTCTTAGTGGTTCCAACAGATGGCAGTCACTGGATCGGGATGAAGCCTGTGGTGGAGGAGCTGGGAAGCAGGGGGCACCAGGTGGTGGTTGTCATCCCAGAAGTGAGTATGGCCCTTGGATCCTCAGACCACACCACCACCATCACCTATCCGGTCCCTTACACCAAAGCTGAGATGTACGAGAGCTTTGCGGCGGGCGTGGCTGATATCATCAGTCAGAACACTGTCACTGACCTAGACAAGTTCCGGAATTTCATCAAGCTTTTGGATGTGATTGGCGAAGTCTCTGTTAGGAACTGTGAAAGCCTGCTCTTCAACACAGACCTGGTCCAGAAGCTGGCAGACTGGCACTTTGACGCCCTTCTCACAGATCCCTTTGAGCCTGCAGGAGCCATTATAGCAGAGTACCTTTCCATCCCAGCCGTTTACATGCAGGTCAACCTGCCCTGTGGGGTGGACTCCCTGGCCAGCCAGTGTCCGAGTCCAGCTTCCTACGTACCTCAACGTTATACTCACTATACTGAGCGGATGAGCTTCTGGCAGAGGACGGTGAACTTGATGAGGACTCTTCTGCAGCCCATGGCCTGCAGGCGCCTGTACACCTATGCGGACGACATTGCTTCCCGATTCCTGCAGAGAGAAACCTCCATGGTGGAGATCATGAGCCGTGCAGCGGTCTGGTTAATGCGCTTTGACTTCGCCTTCGAGTTTCCTCGACCGGTGATGCCGAACATGGTCATGATTGGGGGGATATCTGCAGCTAAATCCAAACCTCTGCCACAGGTAAGCTTACAATTACACTGTCCTGAAGGATCAGCACGTTCATGGAAGCTTTTCACAAGTGTGAGGTTATCCTTTACGCCGTGTAGGTTGGATCACAGTCATGGTGTGGGAAGGCGAGTAAATAACCTGGGTCTTGATCCGAAACATTACCTTCATCCTACAACTACTCAACTACTCAGCTTTTAAATTTCTCAAATGAGTGGTCACAGACCGGGCTCCTGGAGATCCCTCCGGGATCCCTCCAGAATCTCTGAACACCCTACAGACTTTCACCCCACCCCAGTCCTGATTGCTGTCTTGCTTGATTAGCTGAATAAGACTTGAGCTGAATTAGATTTGAGTTCTAGGTCAATCCTAACCCTAAAAGTAGATCACCAGTAGGAAGACTGATCGGATAAACATATCCGGGATTTCCAATATGACTCCTGCTGTCAAATTTTGCAAGTGAAGTATAAACCTTAAGAAAATAAAATTAAAAAGCAATTCCAGCCGCTAAAAAGAGTCGAGAGGGGTCGCATTATAGGGCACCAGGAAGCAGAATGGTCTAATTGATGTACTGTGGCTGTGTGGGCACTGTCATAACACGTACCAGCCTGTCATGGAGTGACTCAGAATGTCAGCGGGTCATCTTCAGTGACGAGTCCCGCTTTAGTCTTGGTGGAGACGCCCAACGAATCCATGTGTGGAGGCACCGTGGTCAGCACCAAGATGAACGGTTTGTACTCACCCATCCAGAAGACCTGGTGTCCCTCCACCTCCACCCCTACCGCACCATCTGCAGGAACTGTGTGAGGATGTTCAAGCTGCATGGGATGGGTTATCACAGGACACCATTAGGAACCTCTACAGCTCCATACCGAGACGTCTGGCGTGTTGGGGTAGCGAACACGGCGGCCCGACGCCATACTGAGAGACAGACTTCTGTATGTGTAGCTCAATAAATATTGATCATATCAGTCTAAATTTATCATCAGTTATTGATCCTGGTCAACTTTATCCTCCTTCCCAACACACCTGCACTCCCACACCTCCTTCTGAATTTTTTTTATTTTTTATAATGATGATTTAACCATTAGCAAGAAACAAAACTTAATCAAAGTGCATCCAATGAACTGCTCTGCATCTCTGGTAATGCAGTTCCACTGTAACGGAGATGTCACCTGACTGTTTATTAGTTTATCTTTCTTGTCACATCATATACACCGAGATAACATGGACTTAAGTACTGGTGACACCTTGGCATAGCACAAAACATGGAAAACAGCACTTTGGCCAAATGTTCTTTATTGGACAAGCCAATATCAGGACACTACAAGGCTATTAGCAAACCCACATCTCTAAGAGCACTGGTTTTGGAACAGAACTTTATTCTGGATATTAAATCATTAACAGTGCAGTTGACCCATTCCCTCTGACCACACAAAGCCTAGGCTGAAATTAGAGTTCAACCCTAAGTCTATTGATTCTGACACTTTTCTTTTAGATCTTTATGGCTGTTGTGGTCAATGATTAAACCCTCAGCTGCTTTACTTTGCATAGCCAGAACGACACTTCTTTTTGGGCGTTATGAAATATGCTGGAATACCACAGCACCTGTTAGTGCAGCTCAGGTTGTGTTCTTGTCCCGTATGAGGTTTTGCTTATAGTGAATCAGACGCAATATGAAGAGGCTTGTGTCTTCTGCTGTGTGGGCTGCTCATCATGTGACCTGGCAGGCGGTTTAACTTTGTCCTTTCTCTGCTTCTGTGCAAAGCTAACCATGTGTATAGTAATCGCTATGTACAGAAGCAAGCCCATCCCACATGCTTACTCAACACCGTTATAGAGCAAAGGTATGCCTAGCCCGAGATACACTGTGAACTTCATTCTACATGAGTCAGAGCTCAGGACTGCTTTGCTCTCTGTCTAGTCTCTACAAGGCTGAACACAGGCTAGCGGGCTTTTGTTGGAGATGGCTGGCTTACCGTTGCTGCTGTGTCTCCTCTGGCTGGGTTCGGCTCAGGCTGGGAAGCTGTTAGTGATCCCAGCAGACGGCAGCCACTGGACTGGGATGAAGCCTTTAGTGGAGGAGCTGGGAAGGAGAGGGAACCAGGTGGTGGTTGTGATTCCAGAGGCAAGTCTAAGTATGGGACCTTCGGAGCACACGACCACGCTGACGTATCCTGTACCCTACACCAAGGCTCAGGTACAAGAGAGCATGTCCTCTAGCCTGGATATTATTGTTAGTACAGACACGTCGTACGATCTGGGAGGGCTTCTGGTTTCTTACTTCACCATAGAGACGCTGAAAACATACACAGTACAAAATGCGGAGAGCTTGCTGTTCAACAAGGATTTAATGAAGACGCTGAGGGACTGGGACTTTGATGCTGTGCTCACAGACCCCTTTGAGCCTAAGGGAGCCATCATTGGTGAATTCCTCAACATTCCTTCCATCTACCTTCACATTAACCATCCCTGTGGTGCTCACTTTCTGGCCAGCCAGTCTCCAAGTCCAGCTTCTTACGTACCACAGCGATATACTCAGTATGCGGACCGGATGAGCTTTTACCAGAGGGCGGTGAACCTGGTGAGGGCTCTGCTGCAGCCCCTGGCCTGCAGACATCTGTTCAGCCATGCAGACGAGATCGCCTCGCGCTTTCTGCAGAGAGAAACGTCTGTGCTGGAGATCATGAGTCGGGCAGCTCTCTCGCTGATGAGATTTGACTTTGACTGTGAGTTCCCTCGACCCCTGATGCCTAACATGGTCATGATTGGAGGAGTTTCCGTCACTAAAGCAAAACCTCTGCCACAGGTGAGCTTCAAAGGGTTGTTTAAAAAAGAGTTCATGGAAGTTTATTGCTGACGTGACGTTTTTCTGGATGGTGTTCACCGCTCTGTTGATGGTGTTCTCCGCTCTGTTGATGGTGTTCTCCACTCTGTTGATGGTGTTCTCCACTCTGTTGATGGTGTTCTCCACTCTGTTGATGGTGTTCTCCGCTCTGTTGATGGTGTTCTCCACTCTGTTGATGGTGTTCTCCGCTCTGTTGGTGTTCTCCGCTCTGTTGATGGTGTTCTCCGCTCTGTTGATGGTGTTCTCCACTCTGTTGATAGTGTTCCCCGCTCTGTTGATGGTGTTCTCCGCTCTGTTGACGGTGTTCTCCTCTCTGTTGATAGTGTTCTCCACTCTGTTGATGATGTTCTCCACTCTGTTGATGGTGTTCTCCACTCTGTTGATGGTGTTCTCCACTCTGTTGATGGTGTTCTCCACTCTGTTGATGGTGTTCTCCACTCTGTTGATGGTGTTCTCCGCTCTGTTGATGGTGTTCTCCACTCTGTTGATGGTGTTCTCCGCTCTGTTGATAGTGTTCTCCGCTCTGTTGATGATGTTCTCCGCTCTGTTGATAGTGTTCCCCGCTCTGTTGATGATGTTCTCCACTCTGTTGATGGTGTTCCCCGCTCTGTTGATGGTGTTCTCCGCTCTGTTGATAGTGTTCCCCGCTCTGTTGATGATGTTCTCCACTCTGTTGATGGTGTTCACCGCTCTGTTGATGGTGTTCTCCACTCTGTTGATGGCGTTCTCCACTCTGTTGATGATGTTCTCCACTCTGTTGATAGTGTTCTCCGCTCTGTTGATAGTGTTCTCCGCTCTGTTGATAGTGTTCCCCGCTCTGTTGATGATGTTCTCCACTCTGTTGATGGTGTTCACCGCTCTGTTGATGGTGTTCTCCACTCTGTTGATGGCGTTCTCCACTCTGTTGATGATGTTCTCCACTCTGTTGATGGCGTTCTCCACTCTGTTGATGGTGTTCTCCACTCTGTTGATGGTGTTCTCCACTCTGTTGATGATGTTCTCCACTCTGTTGATGGCGTTCTCCACTCTGTTGATGGCGTTCTCCACTCTGTTGATGGCGTTCTCCACTCTGTTGATGGCGTTCTCCACTCTGTTGATGGTGTTCTCCACTCTGTTGATGGCGTTCTCCACTCTGTTGATGGTGTTCTCCACTCTGTTGATGGCGTTCTCCACTCTGTTGATGATGTTCTCCACTTTGTTGATGGCGTTCTCCACTCTGTTGATGATGTTCTCCACTTTGTTGATGGTGTTCTCCACTCTGTTGATGGCGTTCTCCACTCTGTTGATGATGTTCTCCACTTTGTTGATGGCGTTCTCCACTCTGTTGATGGTGTTCACTTTGTTGATGGTGTTCTCCACTCTGTTGATGGTGTTCTCCACTCTGTGGTTTAGGAGGTCTTTAGTCCAAACTGTAACTGTATATATGTTATATATGGGGTTTTTGCTTTGCATTTTTAGAAAGCACCCAAACAGTTCTATCCGAGGGCTCTCCTGGTCTTCCTGAATCTTGTCTTGACTTTTACAAAGACATTTAAGACTGTGGAAACTGGGAGCTGGAAGCACTTTGATTTCTTTCAGTAGGATTTCGCTGGTTGCTGGTCATGAGTTCTAGAATTTCTAGAATATGTGATGCTGCTTAGAGATGCCTGTGGTTGTTGATTATTAGGACAAGATTTGAAGAGTTGAAGAGATGATTATTATGAGGGGCAGGAAATGATTTTCTACATAGGAAGCCTTCTATTGAATTTACAGTTGCTCAAATGGATCTAACCGAGAAACTACAAGGAGTATCTACTGTGCACCAAACGTTGTTTACAAGGAGGGAAAATGCAAGACATCGACTTCAGCAAAAATGGCCTCCGACCCAAACTTGAGTGTGTAAATATTTTTCTATTCACCAGCTTCGTCTTCAGATTTTATGGTTCTCTCTTAAAGGGGGCAGCAAATACATTCTGGTGCCTGCTGCACCATTTCAGGTGGAAGGAAAAAACTGGCAGTCAATATGCTGACAGGCTTCATGCAGTAATGAGGAGTGGTGGGTGAGGGAGTGGTTGGTGTGGCACAACAGATAACACCATTACCTGGCAGTACCTACCGCTCTATGTGGAAGACTGGGATTCGAGTCCTGCTCTGGGTGACTATGCCATGCTACACCAATAAGAGGCTACACCATAAGTCTTTGGGCAAGGCTCCTGACACTACACCAGTCTATCTGTAGTCTGCTCTGGATAACCGCGCAGTTGACCTGTACACTGTGTACACTGGTGATGTATTTAAATCTGAGATAACCAGCTGTAACGTTATGGTAATTCCTGACCTGACTCACCAGGACTAAAGAGCTAATTAAGGCCCAACAAATTACCATAACTCAGAGACCTAACAATCGGCATCGTTTGCATATGGCACAGCTAATATTTTATTAATATTTATATATTTTGTTTTGGCTCAGAGGTTGGGTTCACTCAAAAATCAATAAAGTGTGTCATTTACACAGCAGCGGGCAAATATTTGCATACAACTATACCTATCCTGTTTCCATCGATAACACATGCTGGCTAGGGAACAGACTTCTGACTGAAGCTAATCATCAGAATGTATTTATTACTCTCAGTATTTTAATAATATTATTTTCCTGAGGCGGAACTGAAGCTCTGTTTTGCTGTTGGTGTTATTAGCTAACCGTTCAGCGATTTAGCCATAGCTCTGTAGTTCTTTTCTTGCTGGAACAGAAGGATGGAGTCAGGAGACTGAAGGCTGGAGATGCTGGGGTAGTTTATTTCAAGGTCATGGCAGTTCACTCACAGCTCTCGTCCAGTCCAGTCCAGTCCAGTCCAGTCTGAAGACAGAACCTTGTCACAGAGGTTTTATACCACACCCTTAATGTAAGAAGAATGTGTCTGGTTGGGTTTGACCTCCAAATTACTTTTGACCAATGACCTGTAGACCCCTGAGGGCAACATTCACCCAGGGGCTCCGACCCCGTCATGAATTCTCACAAATCAGGTTCTGTTCTAGGAATACGGTTGTACCCACATAGTGAACTTATACAAACTTTATACGAACACACTTACAGTGGAGGAAATGAGTATTTGGTCCCCCACTGACTTTAAAAGTTTTAATACAAAAAAATAAATGATAATATATATAATTTTTTATAATTTTATGCCAGCTTTATTTTAATGGTGACATACAATATCAAAATAAAACTGAAAAAAAATGACATGAAATGAGAAAAAAAAAATTGAATTTCATTGAAGGGAATAAGGATTTGACCCCCTAGTAAACATCATTTAATACCTGGTAGAAAACCCTTGTTGGCCAGCACAGTCAGACGTTTCTTGTAGTTGTTTATAAGGTTCGCCCTTCAGGAGTAATTTTGGCCCACTCCCCTCTGCAGATCATCTCCAAATCCTTAAGGTAAAGACTCCACTGAGATTAGGGTGTGTCAGTGGTCTGTGGAAGCCAACAGTAGTCATTGTGTTTAGGGGAGCAAATACTTATTTCCCTCAATGAAATGCAAATTAATTTTTTATTTAAATAATATTTCATTTTCTAGATTTTCTATTTGATATTCCATCTCTCACTGTTAAAATGAAGCTTCCATCGAAGTCATCGACTGTTTTATTATTTGTCAGAGTACAAACTTTCAAAATCAATGGGGGATCAAATACTTACTTCCTCCACTGATATCCAACAGCTCTCACAGAACCCTTCTCACCATGACCGTACCTGGACACGACTTTATCAATGGAGCCGTCAGTGGAATGCATGTCCCAGTCACCTTCCTGCTGTGCCTGTTGATAATAACATGTTATCACGAGAGGCTTCTGACAATAGGCTTTGCTTTTCACTGGTTAATCCAGTTACGAATGTCCAGTTACAGGATCGTTTCCCTTCTTTATCCTCTATTGTCTATTAACAGCCAGTTCTTTATTTCCTATCTGGTGTTTGTGTGCTGCTATCCGGTGTCAGCCGGAGGAGGCATGGTTCCCTCTTGCTGGTCTTTCTCTCTGAGGCAGTGGTTCATCGCCAGCATCTCTGTTGATGAGGCTGAACTGGGCTCTGGACCCAGATATCCGTTCAGCTACTTGCAGTTTTAAAGCTGTATTTGGACAGGAGGGCTATAGTCGCTGAGCCAGAGCAGTGTGTGAGTGAGCAGCTGGGCTTTGGCTCGCACTACGAAGGATGCGTCACCGAAACACATGCTAACGTTAAGATTCAACCTGAAGGCCTCTGCCCCAGAACCTGAGACTGTTAATGGTTGATGGTACCAGTTACTGTATATACAGGGAGTACGGCTTGTTCTAGACCGTTATGCAATGTGTCTGAGGTTCAGTACGTTACTGTCCAGTGAATATTGTGGCGAAATCGAGGTTCTACTCTTGATTTTTGTGTCCAATTATTTTACTTGTTTAACTTAAAAGCTGGGAAAGGTTTCTGGTTCTGTGCATACATATATTCAATTTAATTGCTTCTTTAAAAAAATAAACAAAGTCCACAAATCTGTTCCAGTCTGGAATTTCTAAGCAGACCTGGCATTTTTTTTTTTAAAAAAGGTGGCTGTATATTAACCCAGACGCTTACACAACACAAGTTTTGAGCAAAGGTACGCCTATTCCTGGAGATATATATAGTGAACCTCATCCTATACAGGGCAGAGTTTGGATTGCTTCACATTCTGTGCAATCTCTACAAAGCTGAACACAAGGTACTGGCTTTGAACGAAGATGGCTGGCTTACCGTTGCTGCTGTGTCTGCTCTGCCTGGGTTCAGCTCAGGCTGGGAAGCTGTTAGTGATCCCAGCAGACGGCAGCCACTGGACCGGGATGAAGCCTTTAGTGAAGGAGCTGGGAAGGAGAGGGAACCAGGTGGTGGTTGTGATTCCAGAGGCAAGTCTAAGTATGGGACCTTCCGAGCACACAACCACGCTTACCTTTCCTGTACCCTACAGTAGAGATGAGATACTGGAAGGACTGTCGTTCGTGTTGGAAACGGTTTATAATAAGGACACGTCGACTGATCTGGGAGGGCTGTGGACATCTTTCTTTACTGTGGAGACCCTCAGGACATTCACGGTAAGAAACACGGAGAGCTTGCTCTACAACAAGGAGTTGATGCAGACGCTGAGAGACTGGGACTTCGATGCCATCCTCACAGACCCTTTTGAGCCTAAGGGACCCATCGTCGGTGAATACCTCAACATTCCTTCTATATACATTCAAGTTAACCATCCGTGCAGCGCTCATTTTCTGGCCAGCCAGTGTCCGAATCCAGCGTCCTATGTCCCCCATCGATATTCGTGGTATTCTAACCAGATGAGCTTTTTCAGGAGGAGTGTGAACATGGTGAGGGCTCTGCTGCAGCCCCTGGCCTGTAGACGTCTTTTTGGCAAAGCAGACGAGATCGCTTCACGGTTTCTGCAGAGAGAGACCTCCATGCTGGAGATCATGAGCCACGCATCTCTCTGGTTCCTGCGCTTTGACTTTGCCTTCGAGTTTCCTCGACCCGTGATGCCGAACATGGTCATGATCGGGGGATTTTCTACCTTTAAACCGAAACCTTTACCACAGGTAAGCGTTTAAATATGACCCTCAGATGTCCGGTAATTCCAACCACTTCATGTTCTAATTCAAGTTCACTGTTTGGGCTGGATCACAGTTATAGTGTCCTGGGTCCAAAACAGACCTTACATCTGTCCACACACCTAAACTGGTCAACCAACCCAGCTCCTGGAGATCTACCGTGCTGCAGACCTCCAATCCTAATCAACCCCAAGTGATCAGTATTTGCAAGCGCCTTGATCAGCTGACTGAGGTGTCTAAGATTTAGGCTGAATCTGAAACCTGCAGAACCGTGGAGTTTGTGACCACTGACTTAAACAAGCCTAACCACATGCATATCGTCGCTGTCCAATGCAAATCAGGTATCTCCAAAATGGCAACTTTACAGGAGAGGCCAAAAACCGAATGCAATTTGAATGCGAGTCAATGGAAGCAGACTTTTTATCCAAGCAGTTCTGAGCAATTTTTTGTTGGTCCGTTCCTCGTGAATTTTAAAAAAAAGCACATCTGGCAAGTGCTGTGTTCAAACAATGCATAAAAGTCAAAATCAACAAAAATGGAGATACATGTTTTTCATTGGACAGAGTTGATTTCTACATAACCATCAATCAACGATTATCTCAGACCTTTAGGGATATAGTTAGCGTCTCTGTTAGCATAAGCAGAGACATCCAGATCAGGGCTATGGAACTAAAATTCAGTAAGGTCCAGTTACAGATAATGTCCTCATGCAAAGGTCCTGAACCTCATAATGGTGACCATTCGAATATGACTCAGCCCCATACTGTATGCTGAAGTAACTGAAGTAGCCTAGTGGTTATGTCTTATGTAGTTAGCAACTGGATGTCAAATCAAATAAAGTCCAATTCAGTAACATGTTCCAGGAATGCAGTTGTGCAGCCTTTTGTCAAAACACATTTCCAAATGATTCCCTCCTAAAGGGCTTACGTAACGAAAAATCCCACTTTCAAATCGTCCAGTCTGATTTTAAAAAGTAAAAAACTAAGCTGGCTGTACTGGAGCTTTAGCAACCGTTGCTAGTGACATTTGAACAATCGGCAACAACCTGAGGGGAATTCTGTCCGTAGTTATTTTCCTGAAACGGATTCTTGCCAGCTTCTGCACAGGCACCAATGTTGGTGATATCAAACCAGACCCCGTAGGCAGGCCGCTGTGTCTACGGACAATTGCAATAATCATGTTCCATTCAAAGGACGTGCTGTGTGTCCGCGTCCCAAGCAAACCCGGCTGTGATTTGCGATTGTGCCACTTGTGTGCAGTTCCATACTGGACAAGCACTGTTTTGGTGTAGAAGGTGGAGTTACCTTGGAAAGTGGGCGGCATCTGAGATCCTGCCATTCATATTCAGACACAGGTACCGCTAGTGCTGACTTTGGCTTTGTTAGTGTGTGCTCAGCTGGGCAGGAGTAGGCGTGATTGATAGTGTGGTTTTGGGTGCGACTTTGAGAAATGGATTTGGGAGACAGACGACCAAAATTTCTAGTTGGTCAAGAAACACTTCCACAGAAAACAGCAGCTCTCAACTACACTGTACCGCACCATCTGCAGGAACTGTGTGAGGATGTTCAAGCTGCATGGGATGGATTATCACAGGACACCATTAGGAACCTCTACAGCTCCATACCGAGACGTCTGGCGTGTTGGGTTAGCGAACACGGCGGCCCGACGCCGTACTGAGAGACAGACTTCTGTATGTGTAGCTCAATAAATATTGATCATATCAGTCTAAATCTATCATCAGTTATTGATCCTGGTCACCTTTATCCTCCTTCCCAACACACCTGCACTCCCACACCTCCTTCTGGGTGCGGCACATATGTACACACATATGTAGAGCTGCTGATTGAACTAAACCTCACATCACCAATTGTGAGGTTTTTATATTTGGTTCACTTGAAAAATACAACCTCTTGTTACCTTGTCTCTGAACTTTAGAAGGACCAATAGAAAAGCTCCAATTATAAGTATTGAAATCAAATATTTTTAGATTAAATAAATTTATTTACTTAGTTTAATTAAGAATTGATAGTAGATACCTGTATTTGTCAGACAGACTCAATATATAGTTACTGTAATTAATGGCTGAGCTTATATACCATTCTGCATATGGGCAGTATACCTTCTGGAGCGTTATGGAACAGGTCTGAGTTGTTGATAAATCTGTACTGTGTATATCAGGTGTATGTTCTTATTGCCGTACGGTGCTGTACAGCTCAGACAGCTCACTGTACACACCTGTGTAAGATCTGAAGTGTGATTAAATCAGTTGGTTGGTGATAAAGGTGTGAATAAACATATGATGACAAATCCTGTCCGGTCTAGTAGGGGAGGAGCTGGTGGCATGTTGGAGCAGGTTTTGAAACTTTGTCCTCTGGCCTGTTTTTTTTAACTCTCGGTTTGTATAGTCACTCCTTCTTACAATAGCAAGCCCGTCCCATGAGTTTATAATCCACAGCTTAGAGCAAAGGTACGCCTGCTCCCAGAGATTCATTACACTGCTCTGCTGTCGCCGTGGTCTCTGCAGGGCAGAACACAGGCTAGCAGGTTGTTGGTGAAGATGGCTGGCTTACAGTTGCTGCTGTGTCTCCTCTGGTTGGGTTCAGCTCAGGCTGGGAAGCTGTTAGTGATTCCAGCAGACGGCAGCCACTGGACTGGGATGAAGCCTTTAGTGGAGGAGCTGGGAAGAAGAGGGAACCAGGTGGTGGTTGTGATTCCAGAGGAAAGTCTAAGTATGGGACCTTCGGAGCACACGACCACGCTGACGTATCCTGTACCCTACACCAAGGCTCAGATGAAAGACAGTATGTCGTCCGGCATGGAAGCTCTATTTAACACAGACACGTCGACCGATCTGGCCAAGTTCATATCTTTTGTGTTCAGTATGGAGGTGCTAAAGTCGTTCACGGTGAAAAATGCGGAGAGCTTGCTGTTCAATAAGGAGCTGATGAAGACGCTGAGGGACTGGGACTTTGATGCCATTCTCACAGACCCCTTCGAGCCTGTGGGAGCCATCGTCGGAGAATTCCTTGACATTCCGTCTGTTTACATGCAAGTTAACCATCCCTGTGGTGTAGATTTCCTGGCCAGCCAGTGTCCGAGTCCGGTTTCGTACACTCCACAGATGTTTACTCATTATCCGGACCGGATGAGCTTCGGCCAGAGGACGGTGAACATGGTGAGGGCCCTGCTGCAGCCCCTGGCCTGTAGACATCTGTTTAGCCATGCAGACGAGCTCGCCTCACGCTTTCTGCAGAGAGAGACCTCCATGCTGGAGATCATGAGCCGTGCAGACATCTGGTTAATGCGCTCTGACTTTGCCTTTGAGTTTCCTCGACCGGTGATGCCGAACATGGTCAGGATTGGCGGCCTGTCCCATAGTAAAATACACCCTCTATCTCAGGTGAGTTAAGAACGGTTTATTTGTTATCTGCTTAAGTCTGCTGATCTTCAGGCTGTTCATCAGAAGTTTGAGCTCAATGAATTATATAAAATCAGAAAGTAATAAAACAAGCTTAATGTAATCTGAGATTAACACCCTTATTCCTTGTTTACCCTAGATAAACATAGAGCTGAAATGCCTTCTCCAGCTAGCAGGTGCACCTGTTAGCTTTGCTATTAAGCTAGTCATGTAGGTGGACTCCAAAACTCTAGTCTTTTCATTCATCCAGGCTCCAAACCTTGACCTGTCTTCTGGCCAGCAACACACTCATCTCCCTTACCTTGTTCAACATAACATAACTTTACTTGGCTATGTCTGTAGCTATGTCGTTTATCGCTTACGAGGTGCCGTCACTTTCCTGAGGATTTGAATGTAGATACAATGCACTGTGGACACTGAAGACTAGCCATGTTAACCACAAGGTCAAGCTCAGGTCACAATCTCAGACCACCAGCAGCTCATCTGATCTCCTGCTATGTTTACATTTGACTAAATTCATCAGGACGTCTCTTATGTGGGGGTCTAATCATTTATGGGGTTATCTGGAACCAGGGAAGGCATCCACCAAACCTGGCCCTACTGCACAATTCTTTGACACACTACTTACAACACACTAACACATTACACTTACTGAGTTACTGTACACCGACACGCTACTTACAGCACACTAACACATTACACTTACTGAGTTACTGTACACCAACACGCTACTTACAGCACACTAACACATTACACTTACTGAGTTACTGTACACCAACACACTACTTACAGTACACTAACACATTACACTTACTGAGTTACTGTACACCAACACGCTACTTACAGCACACTAACACATTACACTTACTGAGTTACTGTACCCCCTAATTAAGTAACAGGTGTGAGTTGTTGATAAAGCGCGGTGAACTGTACTGTGTATACCAGGTGTATGTTCCTATTGCCGTACAGTGTTGTACAGCTGAGAGAGCTCACTGTAAACAGCTGTGTTAGATCTGAAGTTTGGTTAAAGCAGTTGGTTTTTGGTAGGCTGTAGTAGGGGAGGAGTTTGTTGCCTGCTGGAGCAGGTTTTTTAACTTTGCCCTCTCTCTTGCTTTGTATAGTCATTCCCTCATACAGGCAGGCCCGTCCCACATGCATTTTAGAGCAAAGGTTGAACCTACTCACGGAGATATGTGGTGAACTTCATTCTTCACAGGACAGCGCTCAGGACTGCTCTGCTTTCAGCCTCTCTATAAGACAGGTTGTTGGTGAAGATGGCTGGCTTACCGTTGCTGCTGTGTCTGCTCTGCCTGGGTTCAGCTCAGGCTGGGAAGCTGTTAGTGATCCCAGCAGACGGCAGCCACTGGACCGGGATGAAGCCTTTAGTGGAGGAGCTGGGAAGGAGAGGGAACCAGGTGGTGGTTGTGATTCCAGAGGCAAGTCTAAGTATGGGACCTTCCGAGCACACGACCACGATGACGTATCCTGTACCCTACACCAAGGCTCAGACGCAAGAACTTCTGTCGTCCAGAATGGAAACCATCGTTCGTACAGACATGTCGACTGATCTGGCCAAGTTCATGTCATTTTCCTTCAGTATGGAGTTTCTGAAGAAGTTCACGGTGAAAAATGCGGAGAGCTTGCTGTTCAATAAGGAGCTGATGAAGATGCTGAGGGACTGGGACTTTGATGCCATTCTCACCGACCCCTTTGAGCCTGTGGGGGTCATTGTCGGAGAATTCCTCAACATCCCCTCCATTTACATGCAGGGTAACCATCCCTGTGGTGTAGATTTCCTGGCCAGCCAGTGTCCGAGTCCGGCTTCTTATACTCCACATAAATTTACTCGGTATACGGACCGGATGAGCTTCGGCCAGAGGACGGTGAACATGGTGAGGGCCCTGCTGCAGCCCCTGGCCTGTAGACATATGTTTACCCGTGCAGACGAGATCGCCTCGCACTTTCTGCAGAGAGAGACCTCCATGCTGGAGATCATGGGCCGTGCAGCCATCTGGTTAATGCGCTCTGACTTTGATGCTGAGTTTCCTCGACCGGTGATGCCGAACATGGTCATGGTTGGAGCTCTGTCTCCTAGTAAATCAAACCCTCTATCTCAGGTGAGCTATGACAGTTTGATATCTGAGATGCTTTACTCCACAGGCTGTTAGTGAGAAGTGTGAACAGTGACATGGTTACAGTTTATCATTAAATCAGCAGGTAATACAGGTAGCTTTGCCAGCTATGTGCCTCACCTTGATTAGCTGACTGATTGATGGCAAGTGAAAGATGTCTATGTGGGCAGTGACTCTTTTTATAAGCAGAGAATAATGTTCTAATTCTTTGATTAGCTTGGTTAAACATGAAGCTTAAAGAATATAATTGCAAACCTGTTAGCTATTAAGCTAGTGTTTAAGCTAGTCACCCATGTAGGTATCATTGCTTGACTTGCTGTCTGATCTGAGATTAAAGCCATTATGTAATCTTGTGGTCTTCTGGCCAGTAACCAAGTTTGTGCAGTGAAACTCTAACACACACACACTACTCTACACACTAGGGGGCAGTGAGCCCACTTGTCTGGAGCAGTGGGCAGCCCTATCCATGGCAGCTGGGGAGCAGCTGGGGGTTAAGTGCACGACAGTTGTTTCCTGACCTCTCAGGGAATTGAGTCTGCGGTTCATGGCTCCAGTCAAGCTTTTTGAGAGCTTATGGATTCTGGAGTTTATGCTGGTATCAGCCCAGCTAAACATGAAGCCCAATTAGCTTAATCAGCTAGCAGCTGCCTGTTTCCAGGCTATGGATGGTGACAGAGGCAGAACCAGAATACGTTACGAGAGAAACGTATCTGTCCTAGACAGGTGTGCTGCAAGATTCCGTTAAACATGGTCCACGAGGAGCAGGTCCAGATGAGCTCGTTTTGAACATAGAAAGCGAAATTTTATTATTATTTTTTTTTAAACAAGCAGCTGTAACTCAGGCCTGAATGCTTGACTTCTACAGTGCTGGGCTTCATTATGTTGTTGGGGCATTTGTCTGGCATGGTTAGTGTCAGCTTGACCAAACACAGCTACTTTATGCCATGGATCTTTAACACTGAGTGACTGTTGTTCCTGTGTGGGAACTGGAACATACTACAAATGACCTGTGTGATGCAGGAAAGCATGGCTCGCCTCCAGCCACTGCTTCTTCTACCAGCATTTGTGCCCCCCAAAACCCCCACAGTTTTGGGGTCCACCTGGCAGCTGCTAAAAGACGACTTTGTTTTGATCTTGTCATTCACCTAGACACCGTAGCTTGACTTGATCTTGCTAAACATACAGCTGAGGTAACTTTGCTAGCCAGCACTTGCAGAACATGCATTTAGGTTAATGTTAGATCAGGCAGGTATCAGTATGGTTGGAATGTGTGTATTGGTGGGATCTGATATGGTATCTAGCGTGGTTGTTAAGGTGTTGCTTGACTGTTGCTATGGTATATGATATATGAAGTGCTATCTATGGTGTCCCAGATCGTTGCTATGATGTTGCCATGTTACTAGTTGCTGACTTGTTGGCATTACTGCTGCTGAGTGCTGGTTGGCTAACATTAGTGCCACTGAGTGATGATTGGTTAGCATTACTTATGCTAAGTGATGCTGACTGATTGACAGTACTGATTCTGAGTACTGATTGGTTAACATTATTGGCATTACTATTACTATGTGCTGATTGGTTAGCATGATTGCAACTGCCAGCTGTCTTTATCCCAGGAGAAGATGCACAGTTGTGCTCATAAACACATTTTGGTCTGTTATCGGCAGGAAGGGTTACCTCAGAATTCCACACTGCCTTTTTGAACCTTTCCTCTTTCCATACTTCCAGTGTTGCATGCGGGTCGTTTATGTTTAGTGAATGCTTTGTGAAAGGAAATGAGAATTTGAGGGGAAGCAGAATCGGAGGCAACACCCTACTTACATAAACAAGCCTGTCCCACTTCACTTCCACAACACCATTTCAGAGCAGAAGTTCACCCTACTCCCATAGTGAGCTTACACAGGACAGCGCTCAGGACTGCTCCGCTTTCAGCCTGATCTCCTTAAGGCAGGTTGTTGGTGAAGATGGCTGGCTTACCGTTACTGCTGTGTCTCCTCTGCCTGGTTTCAGCTCAGGCTGGGAAGCTGTTAGTGATCCCAGCAGACGGCAGCCACTGGACTGGGATTAAGCCTTTAGTGGAGGAGCTGGGAAGGAGAGGGAACCAGGTGGTGGTTGTGATTCCAGAGGAAAGTCTAAGTATGGGACCTTCAGAGCACACGACCACGCTGACGTATCCTGTACCCTACACCAAGGCTCAGGTACAAGAACTCATGTCCTCCGGTGTGGAAGATATTGTTCGTATAGACACGTCGACCGATCTGGCCAAGTTCGTATCTTTTGTGTTCAGTATGGAGGTGCTAAAGTCGTTCACGGTGAAAAATGCGAAGAGCTTGCTGTTCAATAAGGAGCTGATGAAGACGCTGAGGGACTGGGACTTTGATGCCATTCTCACAGACCCCTTCGAGCCTGTGGGGGCCATCGTCGGAGAATTCCTTGACATTCCGTCTGTTTACATGCAAGTTAACCATCCCTGTGGTGTAGATTTCCTGGCCAGCCAGTGTCCGAGTCCGGTTTCCTATGTTCCACATAAATTTACTCATTATCCGGACCGGATGAGCTTCAGCCAGAGGACGGTGAACATGGTGAGGGCCCTGCTGCAGCCCCTGGCCTGTAGACATCTGTTTAGCCATGCAGACGAGCTCGCCTCACGGTTTCTGCAGAGAGAGACCTCCATGCTGGAGATCATGAGCCGTGCAGACATCTGGTTAATGCGCTCTGACTTTGCCTTTGAGTTTCCTCGACCGGTGATGCCGAACATGGTCATGGTTGGCGGCCTGTCCCATAGTAAAGCTAGTTCCTTGCCACAGGTAAATTTGTTCAAACGCTAGAATCTTAAACTGCAGATCTTTAGGGCTTTCATCAGAAGCAGGTGTGCCCGCTCCTGGTCCTGGAGAGATACCAACTTCTATACTTCAGCTAGTACACTAATAACTACACTCCTATACTCCATCTACTACACTAATAACTACACTTCTATACTTCACCTACTGCACTAATGACTACACTCCTATACTTCATCTACTACACTAATAACTACACTTCTGTACTTCACCTACTGCACTAATGACTACACTCCTATACTTCATCTACTACACTAATAACTACACTTCTGTACTTCACCTACTGCACTAATGACTACACTCCTATACTTCACCTACTACACTAATGACTACACTTCTATACTTCACCTACTACACTAATGACTACACTTCTATACTCCACCTACTACACTAATGACTACACTTCTATACTTCACCTGCTACACTAATGACTACACTCCTATACTCCACCTACTACACTAATGACTACACCTCTATACTCCACCTACTACACTAATGACTACACTTCTATACTTCACCTACTGCACTAATGACTACACTCCTATACTCCATCTACTACACTAATGACTACACTTCTATACTTCACCTGCTACACTAATGACTACACTTCGATACTCCATCTACTACACTAATGACTACACTTCTATACTTCACCTACTGCACTAATGACTACACTTCTATACCTCACCTTCTACACTAATGACTACACTTCTATACTTCACCTGCTACACTAATGACTACATCTCTATACTCCATCTACCACACTAATGACTACACTTCTGTACTTCACCTACTACACTAACGACTACACTTCTATACTTCACCTGCTACACTAATGACTTCATTTCTATACTTCACCTACTACACTAACGACTACATCTCTATACTTCACCTACTACACTAATGACTACACTTCTATACTTCACCTACTACACTAATGACTACACTGCTATACTTCACCTGCTACACTAATGAGTGCACTTCTATACTTCACTTGCTACACTAATGACTACACTTCTATTCTCCAAGTACTGCACCTCTATACTTCACTTACTACACTAATGAGAACACTTCTGTCACCTACTTTTTGCACATCTGAAGTTGTACACACCTTTTTTTGGTATACTGTTTAGTGTCCCGGTTCGGGATACAGCAGCAGAAAATCTGAGCTGTTTAAATTTCAGGTCTTGTTTGTTCTCACTACAGCAACAGATCACATTATATATCACTGATCTATAAAATGCTCAAATGTATCTTTTAATATGCCTTAAAATTGAGATTTCTGAAGGAGTGTTCCAAAACTGTGTTGTACTGTCAGCAGAATACTGTGAATTGCATGATGGAATGTTTTTGACGTTACTGTAGTAATACTAATTCTATAAAAGTGTTGAGTGTCAAATCCAGCTCTGATTGTGAATGCACAATATGTATCACAGTACTGAGTTTTTGTGAGGTTTAAGATCATGTAGGAACAGACAGCAAAACAAATCTGACTACAATGAACTTTACCTGGACCATACGTCAATATTAACTAATGTCCACTAACGCCTATAAATATTTCGTTACCTCTGTTGAACTACTGGATTGAACCGTTGGTGCACTAAAGGGTTAAACTCTCCCACATCCTTTGTGGAGCTATTGTGCAGTTACCCCACTGGACATAAACAGGATTACGTAACAGTTCGTGAGAAGGAGTGGAAATCCAGGCTGCACGTAATTCTGCTGTAGTCTGCTTCAGTCTGCTTCGGCTCCTTCTCAGTCACATTGTTCTGCTTCCAAAGCAAGTTCACGTGAGAGGAATGGCAGGAATGCAGAGTGTTCCACTGGTTCTGGGGCTGCTGGCTTTGCTCTGCTGCTCCTCTATAGGGTCTGTGCGAGGAGGGAGGATAGTGGTCATGCCTGTGGACGGCAGCCACTGGCTCAGCATGAAGATTCTGGTGGAGGAGTTGTCTCGGAAAGGCCACGAGATGGTGGTTCTGGTTCCTGAGGCTAGCTTTCATATCCAGAATGGCAGCTACACCACTCGGACCTTCAAGGTACCCTACACCCAGGATGATCTGGATGCTGTAATGGACGGGATTAAGAAGGGTTCATTGAAGGCTCCGGAACTCTCTGATGTTGTAAAACAATTTAAATTGATTAAGGGCTTCACGGAGCTGCAAGTGACCGGCTGTAAAGCCCTGCTGTATGACGAGCCTCTGATGAAGAGCCTGCAGGAGCAAGGCTTCGATCTCATGCTGACTGACCCTTTCCTGCCTTGCGGTGCGATCATTGCAGATGCCATCTCAATTCCTGTTGTTTATTTCTTGCGTGGGATGCCCTGCGGACTGGACCTGGCAGCAGCCCAGTGCCCCTTACCACCTTCTTACGTCCCACGGTTCTTCACCAGCAACACAGACGTCATGGATTTCCCTCGGAGGGTCAGTAACATGGTTACAGTGGGAGTGGAGTCGGTTCTTTGTCAGATACTTTATGGCAGCTTTGATGAACTGACCAGGACTTACCTCAAGAAGGACATGTCCTATACACAGCTTCTTGGCAATGGTGCAATTTGGCTCAGGAGGTATGATTTTACCTTTGAGTACCCTAGACCCATAATGCCCAACATGGTGACCATTGGGGGGATCAACTGTGCCAAGAGGAAGTCCCTGCCAGCGGTGAGTGGTGCTACAGCAATAATGCTGTTTTTCTTTCTATAGTTTGATTTGATATCAGTTTGGGTATAATTGTCACAGCATCACTCGGCCAGCCATCAGCTGTTCTCTGGTGCTCATTTCAGAGCAAGAGCAGGTGCCCAATAGCATTGCATGGTCATATGACCTGCATTTTAAAAAAATTGTGTAATGGGCTATTCTCACCTAAGGCTATACTAAGCTATAGCGTTTCATTGTTATGGACATCGGAAGACACTTTCCTTTCCCACTCATCGTTTCTTATGATTCTCTGAGTATGTAAGCACCAGTGGCACTGTAACCTCACACTCCACTGCTCTCCGCTTTCCTCCTGTTCTTACATAAATACAGCTGAACAGATCGTCAGTGGGAACCAAAGCCAGTGAAGCGTTTTCCAGGCAATCTGGGAACTTTCCTGGAAGTTGCTGCCTTGTTGCTGTTGGCAGTGGCGGTGTGCAAACACAGTATTGAATTTCTGCTCACTGAACCGCGCCTGGGAAAATGAAGCTAACCATGCACAAGTAACGTCCAAACATTTGAAAGCAATGTTAGGTGAGGGTACAGGCACCACAGTCCGGTGAATTCCATCTCACCGCTAATTCTTGTTTGCTTGCACACGCGTTAATGTTAGCGTAATAAGCTAAAGACTTTGGCTGTTGCTGCAGCACTCGGGAACTGAATGCCTGTTTTTATTAATAACAAATTTGTGATTATTATTGTACACTCCTCAAAAGAACAGCTGCATCCTGAACGAATCAACCTACAGGAATGAAACTTGGTGGGTGGGTTTTTTATCTCTGTACCTGACTGACCCAACATCCACCGTTACAGCAGTGGTAGACGGCTGCACCACGCAGGACTACATGCACACAGACCGTTACCACGACTGTCCTTAACACCACGTCACCGTCACCAAAGACTGCAGTGGTGTCGTACCAGACTGTCATGGAGTGACTCAGAATGGCAGCGGGTCATCTTCAGTGACGAGTCCCGCTTTAGTCTTGGTGGAGAGTGTCCAGAAGGTCTGGTGTCGCTCCATCTCTGCCTGGTTTGGACTGAGGTTTTGAGGTGGCTTGTAAAGTTAATAAGGCTTCATGTTTAGTGAGGCTGCTCCAAGCATAAACTGCAAATTCATAAGCTTTCGAGAATCTTAACTGGAGACTAGGGAACCGGCCTTATGACCGGAAGGTCGCTGGCTCAATTCCCTGAGCCATTGGGAGCTAACAGTAGTGACCTCGAAGAAAGTGCCTAACCCCCAGCTGCTCCTCAGGTGCTGTGGATAAGGCTGCCCAATGCTCCAGGGGGGCTCACTGCCCGTAGTGTGTACAGCAGTGAAGTAGAGAAAGAAAACCAGCAGCTGTAACTCGGGCTCGACTGCTTGAGGCCTACAGTGCTGGGCTTCATTATGTAGTAGGGGCATTTTCCTGGCATGATTAGGGTCTGCTTGTCCAAGCACAGCTACTTCAGGCCACTTCTCTGTAACACTGAGTGGCTTTTGTTCCTCTATGGGAACTGGAACATACCAAGAATGACCTGCGTGATGCAGGAAAACGTGGCTCACCTCCAGCCACCGATGTTGATTCTGGAGTAAAAGTCGTCTTTATCTGGGCTGCAGCAGTAAAGGGGCCTCATATACTGCACGTAGACCCGCTATAGCTGCACTGGAAAGCAGCGAGCTTTGAGTTCACGCGATTCTAACGCATACACCATTTACACACTAACAAAACCGGTACATTAACACAGTTCATGCTAAAAACCTAATGTGTCACTTTGTTTATTTAAACATAAATATTCAAGTTTTATTTAAATATGGTTGTAAGAAATTTTTATTTATTTGGTGTAAATACTTAGAATTACACACACGCCATTATTTAATATATATCTTCACATGTATCTGTGCATGTCTTTTATTTTCTCCACTGGTATTTATAATTACTGTCATATCATGGTATAAAATATTTAATAGTCTGGATATAATGCTGAGCAGTCAGGTTTTATGTGGGTCTCAAAGCTAGTTTAAATCTAAACTAATTAAACATATTGATTTAGTGTTGGTGGTGAGTCAGGAGTGTAAATCTGTGTAGTAAGAAAGTCTGGAGTCTTATTTCTTGCCCTGTAGCTCCATCTACTGTCTATTTGCAGGACTCACTTGTTCATTTCAGTGATCAATGAGATGGGTGGGTCATGCAGGCTCAGTTAAATCACTACCAGTAAGGCTGGATGATCAGGCAAGAATACAGCATCACTGTTTGACCTGGGAATCTAGAACTTGAGAATTCTAGAACAATAAACCTTTTTTATATCAAAAATTAAAAGAATAAGTGAAAATAAAATTGGCTCAGACTTGAGTCAAGCAGATGTATCAGTCAGTGTGTTGAGTAAATGTTACATCTGACCACTGTGAAAAGTAAGGTGATTGTGCAGATCCAAAGGGTTAAAATCTCTCACCTACTTAGTGGACTTTGAGCCATTGTGCCACTACTCCACGGAGTTATATAACTGCTTGAGACTGACATCAAGGCGGCACACGATTGTGCTTCAGTGGAGTCCTTCACCGTCACGTCGTGGTGCTTTCACAACGGGCTTACTGACAGACACACGGTAAGAATGCAGAGCGGTCCGCTGGTTCTGGGGCTGCTGGCTTTGCTCTGCTGCTGCTCTGTACGGACAGTACAAGGGGGGAAGATTCTGGTCGTGCCTGTGGACGGCAGCCACTGGCTCAGCATGAAGCTTCTGGTGGAGGAGTTGTCTGTGAAAGGCCACGAGATGGTGGTTCTGGTTCCTGGGGCTAGCTATCATATCCGGGATGGCAACTATATCACTCGGACCTTCAAGGTACCCTACACCCAGGCTGATCTGGATGTTATAGTTAAAAAGTTACAGGAGGGTCCGATGAAGGCTCCACAGTGGTCCAACGCTGTAGAGAACTTTAAACAGATTAGGAACTTCACGGAGATGCAGGTGAAAGCCTGTGAAGGTCTGCTGTATGACGAGCCTCTGATGAAGAGCCTGCAGGAGCAAGGCTTCGATCTCCTGCTCACTGACCCCTTCCTGCCTTGCGGTACGATCATCGCTGAAACCTTCTCGATCCCTGCTGTTTACTTCCTGCGTGGGATGCCCTGCGGACTGGACCTGGCAGCAGCCCAGTGCCCCTCACCCCCTTCTTACATCCCACGGTTCTTCACCGGCAACACAGACGTCATGGATTTCCCTCAGAGGGTCAAGAACATGTTCATGGTGGGACTTGAGTCGGTTCTTTGTCAGACCCTTTATGGCAGCTTTGATGAACTGGCCAGCAGGTATCTCAGGAAGGACACTACCTATGAACAGCTGCTTGGGAATGGTGCGATGTGGTTTTTGAGGTATGACTTCACCTTTGAGTATCCTAGACCCCTAATGCCCAACATGGTGACAATTGGGGGCATCAACTGTGCCAAGAAGAAGCCCCTGCCAGCGGTGAGTAGTGCTGAGCAGCCTTTGTGTTTTTCTTCTTCTAACATTTTTCCCAGATCGTTTCCAGATCTTTCACCTTCAACACACCTAGAAAAGTCAGCATTAAACAGGAGAACACGCCCCGCCCCCGTCACGCTCAGTGTGGAGTAAAAGTCGTCTTTTATCTGTGCTCCTAAAGCAGCTGCGGTAAAGGGGCCTCATTATTTACCTGCCCTGGAAAGAAGGGAGCTTTGACATGATTGGGTAACTGAAGGCTGCCTATGCTGGGGCTCTGAGTGAGACATGCAGTTTAAAAAAGAGACCTTGAGAACATGAACAGCTTATGTCAGAATGCACAAGAGTTTTTTTTGTTGTTGTTGTTGGACTTAGAGTACAATCTATAATCTAGAATGTATAATATACTGATAAGATTATTTTCCCTTCGGACATTCCATAAACGATCCACATGTGTGAAGTGATTTACCTGTTGCTTGCTTCCTCTATGGATGTGATCAGTAAAGGTATATTTATTTAAAGACTCTCTAGTGCCCTCTAGTGGATGTTTTTAGTCTGACGAACCTCTGCCGATTGGTAGAGATGGCACAATCAGGTTGAGTTCAGCTCTTGCACTGATGTTACTTCTAGAAGCACTCTGCTGTGAGCGATGAGGATTGGCAATATAGTGTGCTACATGGCTCAGCACGTTCTGGACCCTCTCTGTGTCCGTTCGCGTGGTCTACAGTTCTGGCAGGTCTGGCCAGGTAGACCTGACGTGCGGCCAGAGTAACATCCTATGACTTTGCACGTTTGAAGATCTTTGGTGTGACTCGTTCTGCTGCCAGTGGAGGCTGAATGGACTGTTCATACACCTCTTAGTGGCTGAAACACCTGACCTTGATAGGGGGGCGGGTGCCCACATACTTGCTGTGTAAAAGGTGAAAACTTCTCACCTACTTCTGTGGACTTTGATCTATTGTATGCGTACACCACTGCACATACATAGGATTACATAAAAGCACGCAGTCAGAGTTGAGCTCAGTCTGCTTCAGGCTTCCTGAGAGGGTACTTCAGCGTAGAGATGGTGAGAATGGAGAGCGTTCCGCTGGTTCTGGGGCTGCTGGCTTTGCTCTGCTGCTCCTCTATAGGGTCTGTACGAGGAGGGAGGATAGTGGTCATGCCTGTGGACGGTAGCCACTGGCTCAGCATGAAGATTCTGGTGGAGGAGTTGTCTCGGAAAGGACACGAGATGGTGGTCCTGGTTCCTGAGGCTAGCCAGCATATCCGGAACGGCAGCTACACCACTCAGACTTTCAAGGTACCCTACACCCAGGCTGATCTGGATACCAAAATTAGTGAATTTAAAGAGGGGGCGATGAAAGGCCCACAGCATAGTAATATATTACAAAACGTCAAGCGACTAAGGAGCTTCATAGAGATGCAGGTGAGAGGCTGTGAAGGTCTGCTGTATGACGAGCCTCTGATGAAGAGCCTACAGGAGCAAGGCTTCGATCTCCTGCTCACTGACCCTTTCCT
Source organism: Prochilodus magdalenae (assembly GCA_024036415.1). NCBI lineage: Eukaryota > Metazoa > Chordata > Actinopteri > Characiformes > Prochilodontidae > Prochilodus > Prochilodus magdalenae. The sequence goes on from JAMWET010006985.1 coordinate 388,051, forward strand.
GCCTTGCGGTACGATCATTGCTGAAACCTTCTCGATCCCTGCTGTTTACTTCCTACGTGGGATGCCCTGCGGACTGGACCTGGCAGCAACCCAATGCCCCTCACCCCCTTCTTACATCCCACGGTTCTTCACCGGCAACACAGATGTCATGGATTTCCCTCAGCGGGTCGAGAACATGCTGATGGTGGGACTTGAGTCGGTTCTTTGTCAGACCCTTTATGGCAGCTTTGATGAACTGGCCAGCAGGTATCTCAGGAAGGACACTACCTATAAACAGCTTCTTGGGAATGGTGCGATGTGGTTTTTGAGGTCTGACTTCACCTTTGAGTATCCTAAACCCCTAATGCCCAACATGGTGACCATTGGGGGCATCAACTGTGCCAAGAAGAAGCCACTGCCAGCGGTGAGTAGTGCTGAGCAGCCTTTGTGTTTTTCTTATCATAGATTGATTAGATCCTAGTTTGGGTAAATGTACCTGCCACAGCTGATTTAGAAAATCCAGAATGTTGGAACGGATAGACATGGTTTAAACAGACAGGTTCTTTCCTGGTTTGGTTTTTACTTTATGCTTTTTAGACACTGGAACGGTGTCTCAAGTGTAAAACCTATAAGACTGCAGTATGGTGTCCCACAAGGCTCAGTTTTAGGGCCCTTAATGAAAGCAGCAGAGATGTAACATGGTTGAACTCTCAGTAGTCTTTCCTAGAGAGAACTGGTAAATCCATTAGACAAAGCTGCACGACCAAGTCAGGTTTGCAACATGAGCTGAGAACGATTGCTGATGATTTTAAGATTACACCAAAGCTCCAAGCATTTCAGGGGGGAAGACCAGCGAATTCTTGATCAAGTGTTCCTTACTACACCCCACGGTTCCTCACGGACAACACAGTCGCCACGAATTTCCCTCAGAGGGTCAAGAACATGATCATGGTGGGACTTGAGTCGGTTCTTTGTAAAACCCTTTAAGGCAGCTTCGATAAACTGGCCTTTTTAGGGCACGACCAATAAGCAGCTTCTTGGCCATTGGTTTTTAAGGTATGACTTACTTAGTATCCTAGACCCCTAATGCCCAACATGGTGACCACTGGGGCATCTCAAAAGAGGTCATGAGATCACAGCGAGCGAATAAGTTTCAAGCAGCTCAAGTGAAGAAACGAACCCAAAAAACGAAGGAAACAAAATGATTTTTTTTTACCTAAGAAAAGATGAAAGTATCGAATCGTAAGATCATGAAAATCAACTTTTAGTTGTAGGAATTATATGTAAGCTTGTAAGAGTTTCTCAAATCATTAATTCATCATAATTCATTTATCTGTTGCTTATCCTCGGGGGGTTATAGAAACCTTTTCCAGTGTTCATTGGGCATATCCCAGCTAGCAAGGAACGCTCCAGATCTTTAGCTAACATTACCTACAGGTTCTAATAACGTTTCAAAAACAATGTATTCATCTAATCTAATTAATTCATAATATTATTTGTGTTTTTATTTTAAATTTAACACTCGGAATATTTAATTAAATATTTATATATTACATATAAATTAATTATTAATTTTACAATTACACTATAATTAATTATATAAAAAATATAAAATATTACCTTTATATTGTAACACTTTCAGGTTCCCCCTGCCTTTGTCACTGCAAACTAATCTGGGCTGTATATATGTATGTAGATATATCTGTTGTGTGTGTGTGTATGTATACCTGTTCAGTTTACTCTACTTTGAGAAGCATTGCCAACAATTCCCATTTAATTCTAAGCCTTCACTGCGTTTGGATATTACCCGCTTGGTCTTTTGGTTTACCCTCCTGGTTTACTCTCTGGTTTTGATCACCTGGTTTTTGACTTCTGTCTGTTTCCTGGTTTTGTCGTAATCTAGCCCAGGTCAGTTTTGGTTGCCTTTGTGTTGGCCTCTTGGTTATTCACCAAGTCTTACTCTACTCACTCTAATCACTCCTTTTCATTAAAACCCTTTTAACTGTTACATCCACGGGCATCTGGTTAGCCCACCCAGCCTTACACATACACTGATGTTCTAATTAATATCTCAAGTAGTGTCAGCTTTTCTATTCTTGATCTCAGGAGTTCAGTTTACACAGTGAACATTACATTTTTTCTTTCACACACACTTAACCCTTAATATCAGGAATTTGATTCACACATTCATTCATTCATTCATTCATTCATTCATCCATCATCTAAGCCAGTTTATCCTCCTGGGTTGCAGAGGGTGCTGGAGCCCACCCTGGGGCCAGTCTGTCACAGGCCTTGATCTGAAAATGTAAAATCTAAATATTATTAAAACCTTTTTTTATTATTCATTAAAATTAATTCATATTATTAAAAAAGTCTTTACTAATGAAACTGTCTTTGGCAGGTTTAGGGGTATGCAGGTGCTCCACTCCCCAAATGAACTTGTGCCGGAGTAAATCAAGGCTTCGGAGTGGCCCAGTCACTGACTTTCAGCTCCCCGTCAGACCGGTTTGATTGGTAGATTAAATACTGACTCACTTTCATTCAGAGATTCGTGCCTGTTTACAAAGCAAAGGGAGTCACAGAGTTCATGAACGGCATAGTGGAAGCCACAGACCTTTCACCTTCAACACACCTAGAAAAGTCAGCATGAAACATTAGAACACGCCCCGCCCTCCGTCACGCTCAGTGTGGGGTAAAAGTCGTGTTTGATCTGTGCTCCTAAAGCAGCTGCGGTAAAGGGGCCTCATTACTTACCTGCCCTGGAAAGAAGGGAGCTTGGAGTTGACATGATTGGGCAACACTGATTGAAGGCTGCCTACGCTGGGGCTCTGGGTGAGACTGGCAGTTTAAAAATGAAACCCTGAGAACATGAACAGCATATGTCAGACAGCACAAGATGATATAGTTTATTTGATGTGTATCTTCCTAAAGCTTGAAGGATGCTCAGAAGTACAACTGGAAACTTTTAAATTCGGTACCACTTTAGACAAAGGCTACCCTCATTAAGGATTCGTAAATGTTTACAAATAGGTTAATAGTCTCTAGTTATTAGTTTGGCCATAAACACTTTACAAAGTATTAATAAGCAGTTATTTACATTTACGGCATTTAGCTGACGCTCTTATCCAGGGCGACTTACAAGGGTATTCACGTCACAGGTAGGCACAGGTAGTGTTAGGAGTCTTGCCCAAGGACTCTTATTGGTGTGGCACAGCATAGTCACCCAGACCGGGATTCGAACCCCAGTCTCCCACATGTGGTGGTGGCTCCTTGGTGGGTAGTGGTGTTGTCCGCTGAGCTACTCCAACCGTTATAACACAGCAATGAAAGGCGAAACAGATGGGCTCCTCCATAAGATGAATATGAACATGTACTGAAGCCGGCAGGGTGCAGACTGGTGGAAATGATCAGGTATAGAGTAGCACTGTAGTCTGAGTTATGAGGATGGGCAAGGTAACGTGCTACATGACTCAGCACATTTCAGCCCCCCTCTGTGTCCGTTCGCGTAGTCTACAGTTCTGGCAGGTCTGGCCAGGTAGACCTGACGTGCGGCCAGAGTAACATCCTATGACTGTGCACGTTTGAAGATCTTTGGTGTGACTCGTTCTGCTGCCAGTGGAGGCTGAATGGACTGTTCATACACCTCTTAGTGGCTGAATCACCTGAGCTCGATGGGGGGGGTCCACATACTTGCTGTGTAAAAGGTGAAAACTTCTCACCTACTTCTGTGGACTTTGATCTATTGTATGCGTACACCACTGCACATACATAGGATTATCTAAGAGCACGCAGTCAGAGTTGAGCTCAGTCTGCTTCAGGCTTCCTGAGAGGGTACTTTGCGTAGAGATGGTGAGAATGGAGAGCGGTCCGCTGGTGCTGGGGCTGCTGGCTTTGCTCTGCTGCTCCTCTATAGGGTCTGTACGAGGAGGGAAGATTCTGGTCGTGCCTGTGGACGGCAGCCACTGGCTCAGCATGAAGCTTCTGGTGGAGGAGTTGTCTCGGAAAGGCCACGAGATGGTGGTTCTGGTTCCTGATGTTAGCCAGCGTATCCGGAACGGCAGCTACACCACTCGGACCTTCAAGGTACCCTACAGCCAGGCTGATCTGGATATCAATATTAAGGAGCTTCAGGAGGGGGCGATGAAGGGGCCACAGCATACCAATATATTAGGAAACATTAAGCGACTAAGGGGCTTCACGGAGATGCAGGTGAGAGGCTGTGAGGGCCTGCTGTATGACCAGCCTCTGATGAAGAGTCTGCAGGAGCAAGGCTTCGATCTCATGCTGACTGACCCTTTCCTGCCCTGTGGTCCGATCATTGGCGATGCCTTCTCCATCCCTACTGTTTACTTCCTGCGTGGGTTACCTTGCGAACTGGAGATGGCAGCAGCCCAGTGCCCCTCACCCCCTTCTTACGTCCCGCGCTTCTTAACGGGCAACACAGACGTCATGAATTTCCCTCAGAGGGTCAAGAACATGGTGATGATTGGATTTGAGACGCTCCTCTGCAGTTACACTTATTCCAGCTTTGATGAACTGGCCAGCAGGTATCTCAAGAAGGACACTACCTATAAGCAGGTTCTTAGCCATGGTGCGTTTTGGCTTTTGAGGTACGACTACGCCTTTGCATACCCTAGACCCCTGATGCCTAACATGGTGACCATTGGGGGCATCAACTGCGCCAAGGGGAAGCCCCTGCCGGCGGTGAGTAGTGCCGACCATCTGCCTTTGTTTTTATAGATTTCCCACCACTGTGGTAGAGTCTACAGATATAGAGTATACAGATTCTCTATACAGATGTGGTAGAGTATACAGATTCTCCACCATCCTGTGATCTGACGATGTTGAAAAGCTGCTGCTGGAATTAGACTTCATTCAGACGAATAGGCATGTGAGGACCAGAACGAGTGTGCCCTTACATAGCTTAGTCCACTAATCAGCAGGGTGTCTAGCTTCTTCGGGGCAGGTCTGTATATCTGTGGTTTCCCAGAATATGGAAACATGTTGGAATAGACAGACCAGGTTCAGACTGGCCGGTTCTTACCTGGTTTAGGTCGTACTAGTATCCATATACATGGAAAATAGAGCCCAACATGGTGTCCCACAAGGCTCTGTTTTAGGGCCCTTAAAGTTTCCCCTTAAACCGGCGGTGAAATGGGTTTTTCTTTTTCATTGAACCCAGAAACTGGAATTTTGAACCTTTTGAAACATAGAAAAGAAGAAGAAAAATTGAAAATATGGTAATAACTATTTAAATGAAAGGTCATTTGTACAATTGACTTTTGTACAAAACGGGCAGATTTTTCTTTTAATCTAATCTCTTAATTTGAAGCTTGTGTTCTGATGACTCTCAGGTGGATCTGTTGAACTGATCAGGGACTTTTGAACAAACATTTTTATTTATTTATTTATTTATTTAATGCAAGCTATGTGTGTGTTATGAGTATTTTGAATCTTGGTAGTCCTGTTATTTAATTTAGACATTTAATTTTATTGCTCCAGTGTTTCTTTACGTTAATGCGTAACACATATTCATATTTTATAACTTCACTTAAAAAGTGCTATGTACATACAGTTGTATTATCATTCATTCTAATTTTGTTATTAATGCTAAGAGTAATCTACATACCCATGATACACTCAGAAACGTGTATCCTACTCAAATGAAATATGTTTACATTAACTAAGTTTAGAATGCGCTTTGTTGTCTGATTGTCTGAACCGTGTTCTTCAGTCTGCGTTTAAAGACAGCGCGGGACGTACAGGGTAGTTTATTCCATGTCTTGGGTGATCAGGGTGGACAGAAGTGTGAGTTTGAGGCAGAGCAGGAGCTCTACCCACTCAGTGAAACTTGTTAAGAGGGGTTAGTAGAAATCAGGGCTGTCAGAATAAGACGAAGGAGGTAAGATTAGAATCGGCTGTGGGCTAAAGGTTCTACCGACACTCTAAAAATGTTGCATCATGCTGAAACCACTTCAGTATCCAGCCTCACTGGAGCGTGACTTCCTGTTGCTGATAACAGAGAACAGATAGCTCCTAAGGAGAACACTTCACCTGGTTCTCCGTCCTCTGGGTTTATTGCTTGTGTATTCAGAGGTTAGGCTCTGTCTGTCTGTCTGTCTGTCTGTAGATGGTACTTTCATGCTTGTAGTGGTGGAGAGATTATATAACATTTCCAAATGTATGTCGGTGTGCAGCATTCCAGCAGAGGGCGCATTCCTGAACTGCATACTTGTTTCCTCTATGGAACGTTTGAAGACACGGTTGTTCTTCCGATATTCGGCTGCACCCAGCGACCAGCTTCAGCCTTTGTGAGACCATGATTTAAACCTGGGACAAACCCACAGGCATGGACTCCTCTACTTCGTTCCCTCAGTCTTATCCCTGTCCCTGGCTGTTCACCCTGTACACGGCCTTGTCTGTCCATGGTGAGACACTGCAGTGAACTGAAGGTTCATGAGATGCACCTCTGACCTATGGCTGAGAGCTGTTTGACCATTGGGTGATCCAAACCTTCACAAATTCCGTTCTTAACTAAAAGTCAAAATTTACCTGAGAACAGTTTAAAGTTTAGGTTAAATGACCAGAATTTACCAAAAACGTTTCATAGAAATGTAGAAATTATGCCATAATGACCTTGGCAATGACCTAAAGCCTAAATGTGTCGGAGGGTAGGACACCTCAACAGACAATCATAGAACCTGTTTAGATAAACATGACGTGACAATTGATAACGCAAAAAGCAGCAGACAGTTGTACACGACCATTTCCGTGAATGTATAAAAGCATTTGCAAAATGAGAAATGCGATTACGACGTGCAGAAGAGACACAGAGATGTGGAGACTGAATGAACAGGTTTGAGAATTTCAATTCTGGTTTGAGAAATGGACCAAATCGACTGAGAACGACTGTGAATGAGTTAATGTGGAACCTGTAGCTCTAGAACTGACACTTCCAACATTTCCCATGTAGGGAGGAGGTATGGAAAACTTGTCTTACAGCACCACCTACTGTCTGGGTGCTGTACACCCTGGAAGCCATCAAGCCGGATCTCTGATCATGAACTCTATCTATGGGTCGGCTCCATCTTGCAGTTACTACCGCCCTGGACTAATCAGACTGGATCTAATCAGACTGGATCTAATCAGACTGGATCTAATCAGACTGGATCTAATCAGACTGGATCTAATCAGACTGGATCTAATAGATGCTGCTCCTCTTGTTAGTTCTGTGTTTCTCTTCATCCGGGTTCGACCTGAGGAGGTAGGGTTCCGCCCTTGAGCCTGGTTCCTCTCAAGGTTTCTTCCTCACCACTGTTGCCTCTGGCTTGCTCACGGGGGGCTTATAAATATTGATTGATTGATTGATTGATTACCCCAGACTTATTATTCCGTTATTAAATGTCCGATTTAATATAGACCAATTACAGTGAAGCTAATGTGTCTGTTCAGTAGTCATGGGAAGTTACGAGGACTGTAGCCTGACTGTAGTGTGCTGATGATTTAGTGTGATGATCAGCTCATGTGATGTGTGATCAGCTTGTGTTTTATACTGTTCCTAAGCTTTAGAAGCAGATTCGTATCCGGGAGGGCTCAAATACATCCTGTCTTTCAACTACCTGGAACCATTTACCTAAACACAGCACCATCAGTTTATTTAATATTGGTATATTTTTATTTTGTAGTTCAAACAGCCCCTGTGGTAAACCGAAATGATCCGCAGCTGTCCTTTTTACTTCGTGTAGATGTTTTCCACACATGTTACGGAATTCCTTCATTCTCCAGATCTTTAAAGAGTCTGAATAGGTATAGAACTACAAGCTAACACTGACGCACACTTGACTGTCATCATTCGACTGACCTCTCCAAACAGTGGGGCAGATTTTGTCTGGTGTGCTTCTTTTACTACAGCCAGCGATTAAACATTCACCATAATATTTCACCCTGCTAAACCTTATTACCTGACGTTCCCTGGGCTCCAAGGCAACACCTGGTCCTTGAGCCTACACTGAGGTGGAGCAAGCTAAATGTCCAACCAATCCACAAATTCTGGCTAAACCGGATGTGTGTTAGCCTAATTTGTTGATATTTGATGTATAATGGGATTTAACATATGGCACCCCAACCGTAGGGGTCTAGAACACTGCCTCAGTGGGATTTGGCGTAATGCGGTCAAGCCAACAGCATACAAAGGGTCATTTACTCAACAAGGTTGTACCAACCAAACTAGCATTTATCAAAAGAACATGGTATTTAGAAATGTCTAATCTGTTACATGCCTTAAGATCAATGGTGATTAACTGTTCCACTATTTTGAGAGTGATGGTCAGTTAAACCATGTGTCCAGTGCCGAACGCTCCAGGTGCTAATGGCAACAGGGTGCTAATCTAAATTTCAGCAGTTGAATTAATTTTAAAAATCCTGACTGACTCCATTTATCAGACCTGGTTACTTCCACAGCTCTTTGTTTTTTTTCTGAACTCGTCTGGTACCTACATACAGACTGCTGGATCGTAAAGGGTTAAAATCTCTCCTAAAATCTTTTTTAGACTTTGAAACATTACACCACCGCACATAGACACGATTACGTAACAGCCCATGAGACGGAGTTGCGATCCAGGCTGCACACAGTTCTGCTGCAGGCTTCCTGAGAGGGCTCTTCAGTGTAGTGCTTTCAATAGAGGTCTATCAAGAGACGCATGGTGAGAATGCAGAGCGCTACGCCGGTTCTGGGGCTGCTGGCTTTGCTCTGCTGCTCCTCTATAGGGTCTGTGCGAGGGGGGAGGATAGTGGTCATGCCTGTGGATGGCAGCCACTGGCTAAGCATGAAGATTCTGGTGGAGGAGTTGTCTCGGAAAGGCCACGAGATGGTGGTCCTGGTTCCTGAGGCTAACCAGCATATCCGGGACGGCAGCTACACCACTCGGACCTTCAAGGTGCCCTACAGCCAGGCTGATCTGGATGCCAATTTTGACAAGTTTAAAGAAGGGACGTTAAAGGCTCCTCAGCTCTCTAACATTTTTGAAAACCTTGGCCTGCTTTTGACCTTCACGGAGTTGCAGGTGAGAGGCTGTGAAGGCCTGCTGTATGACGAGCCTCTGATGAAGAGCCTGCAGGAGCAAGGCTTCGATCTCCTGCTCACTGACCCTTTCCTGCCTTGCGGTCCGATCATTGCCGATGCCCTCTCGATCCCTGCTGTTTACTTCCTGCGTGGGATGCCCTGCGGACTGGACCTGGCAGCAGCCCAGTGCCCCTCACCCCCTTCTTACATCCCACGCATGTTCACAGGCAATACGGATGTGATGGATTTCCCTCAACGGGTCAAGAACATGCTGATGTCTGGATTTGAGACGGTCCTCTGTCGATACATTTATGCCAGCTTTGATGACCTGGCCAGCAGGTATCTCAAGAAGGACACTACCTATAAGCAGCTGCTTGGTCATGGTGCGATTTGGCTGATGCGACACGACTTCACCTTCGAGTACCCTAGACCCCAAATGCCTAACATGGTGACGATTGGGGGCATCAACTGTGCTAGGCAGAAGCCCCTGACGGCAGTAAGTAGTGCTGAGCAGCGTCTCCCTTTATTTTGTATTTGTTTGGTTGAAAAGATCACCAGCATAGTCGATTCCGTTTGAGTTATTTTTAAAAATTTGTTGGACCCGAGTGACCCAGGTACAGGAAGGTCGTATGTATCCTGTACCTTGATTTTATTCACCTGCTAATGGACGTAGCTAGAGCACCTGCTTTAGGAGGGGTGTCCACATACTTTGTATGTGTGTATCCATTGTTGTTGTTTAAAGGGTCACAGTCTCTCACCTACTTCGTGGACCTTGATCTATTATGTAATTACACCACTGCGCAAAAACTGGATTATATAAAGGCTCGCAGTCGGAGTTCAGCTCAGTCTGCTTCAGTCTTGCTGAGGGGGTCATTCACTCCAGTGCTTTCAAAAGGGGCTTATTAAGAGACGCACGGTAGGAATGCAGAGCGTTCCGCCGGTTCTGGGGCTGCTGGCTTTGCTCTGCTGCTCCTCTATAGGGTCTGTACAAGGTGGGAGGATAGTGGTCGTGCCTGTGGATGGCAGCCACTGGCTCAGCATGAAGATTCTGGTGGAGGAGTTGTCTCAGAAAGGCCACGAGATGGTGGTCTTGGTCCCTGAGGCTAGCCATCACGTCCGGAACGGCAGCTACACCACTCTGACCTTCAAGGTACCCTACACCCAGGCTGATCTGGAGGCCACAATAAATGGAATCAAGGAGGGGGCGATGAAAGGCCCACAGCATGCTAATATCTTCCAAAACATCGAAGCTCTTTTGAACCTCACGGAGATGCAGGTGAAAGGCTGTGAGGGCCTGCTGTATGACGAGCCTCTGATGAAGAGTCTGCAGGAGCAAGGCTTCGATCTCCTGCTGACTGACCCTTTCCTGCCTTGCGGTCCGATCATTGCCGATGCTTTGTCGATCCCTGCTGTTTACTTCCTGCGTGGGATGCCCTGCGGACTGGACCTGGCAGCAGCCCAGTGCCCCTCACCCCCTTCTTACGTCCCGCGGTTCTTCACCGGCAACACAGATGTTATGAATTTCCCTCAGCGGGTCAAGAACATGCTGATGTCTGGATTTGAGATGGTCCTCTGCAAATACATTTATGCCAGCTTTGATGAACTGGCCAGCAGGTATCTCGAGAAGGACACTACCTATAAGCAGCTGCTTGGGAATGGTGCGATTTGGCTGATGAGGTCCGACTTCACGTTTGAGTATCCTAGACCAATAATGCCTGACATGGTGACCATTGGGGGCATCAACTGTGCCAGGAAGATGCCCCTGCCTTCGGTGAGTAGTGCTGAACAACATGCAGGTTTATTAAACTTCACCATCGGAATCGTTTCCAACGGAGAAAGTCTATTGAACCTTTTATTGAGTTGTTGAAGCTGAGGAATCTAGAGGAGTAGTAAACTCAGGTTGAAACAATGAATACACCACATAGTAAATTAGTTACATACCTCGTTTATTCTGGTATGCGCCAGCTACCTGACTTAATTGGCTTTTAAGGATAATTGTTTCAGCACCAACACCTTTAAACTTGACCAGTACCCACATGAAGACCGCTAGCCTTTAGTAGGCTAAAATCTCTCACCTACATTGTGGACTTTGAAATATTACACCACCGCACAAACACTGGGTAATATAAGGACACACCGTCAGAGTTCAGCTCAGTTTGCTGCCAACCTCCTGAGAGGGTCATTTACTGTAGGGCTTTCAAACGAGGTTTATTGAGAGACGCATGTTGAGAATGCAGAGCGTTCCGCTGGTTCTGGGGCTGCTGGCTTTGATCTGCTGCTCCTCTATAGGGTCTGTACGAGGAGGGAGGATAGTGGTCGTGCCTGTGGATGGCAGCCACTGGCTCAGCCTGAAGATTCTGGTGGAGGAGTTGTCTCGGAAAGGCCACGAGATGGTGGTTCTGGTTCCTGATGTTAGCCAGCATATCCGGAACGGCAGCTACACCACTCGGACCTTCAAGGTACCCTACACCCAGGCTGATCTGGAGGCCACAATTAATGAATTTAAAGAGGGGGCGATGGAAGGACCACAGCATGCTAATATATTAGAAAACTTCAAGCGACTAAGGGGCTTCAAAGAGTTGCAGGTGAGAGGCTGTGAACGCCTGCTGTATGACCAGCCTCTGATGAAGAGCCTGCAGGAGCAAGGCTTCGATCTCTTGCTGACCGACCCTTTCCTGCCTTGCGGTCCGATCATTGCCGATGCCTTCTCAATCCCTGTTGTTTTCTTCCTGCGTGGGATGCCCTGCGGACTGGACCTGGCAGCAGCCCAGTGCCCCTCACCCCCTTCTTACATCCCACGGTTCTTCACCGGCAACACAGATGTCATGAATTTCCCTCAGAGGATCAAGAACATGCTGATGTCTGGATTTGAGATGGTCCTCTGCAAATACATTTATGCCAGCTTTGATGAACTGGCCAGCAGGTATCTCGAGAAGGACACTACCTATAAACAGCTGCTTGGGAATGGTGCGATTTGGCTGATGAGGTTTGACTTCACCTTTGAGTATCCTAGACCAATAATGCCTAACATGGTGACCATTGGGGGCATCAACTGTGCCAAGAAGAAGCCCCTGCCTTCAGTGAGTAGTGCTGACCAACATCTAAGTTTGTTAACATCCGTAGTTTGGTAAAGTCACCTCCGGAATCAAATCCAGCATTATTTAGGAAATCTATTGAATCTTTTGCCATTTTATTGAGCTGGTCAAGCTGAGGCACAGTGCCGTTTGGTGAAGCGAGTGCAAGAGCTTTAAAAAACTGAATTTAAACAGTTTTATTAAGCCCTGCTTGGGTACTTGTGAAAATAATGGTTTCCAAGTTTGAGGTTCAGAAACGACGTTAGTGAAATCGTGCTCCTGCAAAAAACACCATGACTTGCAGCTCTGATGGAAGTTGCTTATCAGTAGTAAATCAGGGTAAAGGGTGAAGGTCCGGAACCCAGATATGACCAGCTGCATTGCTGTGAACGTAGAAACTAATGAAACTAATTTATACTCTGAATAAAACCTGAAATAGTAGTCTGAAATAGCATAGTGGGAGTATTATATCTCATAGTTCATATACAGATGGATCTAGAAGTGTCTTGCAGCGGCTGAAACCAGAGCTACTGGATCATGATCATGACCTAATTTGAGATGATCCTCTGTCGACACATTTATGCCAGCTTTGATGAGCTGGCCAGCAGGTATCTCAAGAAGGACAGTAACTTCTTGGGAATGGTGTAATTTGGCTTACCAGGTACGTGTTCACCTGTGAATTCCCTAGACCCCTACACCCCAACATGGTGACCACTGGGGGATCGACTGTGCCCAGATAACAGCCGTTCCATTATTAGTATTGCTATCTCTTTTGTTGATTCCCTTGGAGCATACAGTTTGGCCAGCACTTCATCTGAAATTAAGGGTGGAGTTAGTCCAGCTTTCCTGCAGTAAGAACATTTGCAAGGCTTGACATCAAACATTAAAATTCTGCTGCTGGAATTAGATTCCAATGAATGCCGTTCCTGTGGCTTGCAGTCAAAGGCTTGACCCCTCTAGCTGGGGTTAACACTCTGAGTCTGGTAATCTCAGACTTGCGTGTGGCCAAAAGACTAATTCTACTATCACAGCACTTCCGTAAAGATGACATGAATGACATTAACAACAGTACAAGCAACAAGTGCACTTTAAAATAGCTCACTCCGCTAATTAGCAGGGTGTCCAGACTCTGTTGAGCATGTCTACAGCGCAACCATTTTCTGAAATAGAGAGAGAAGGTTTAGACAGACCAGCTTACCTGGTTTTGGTCATACTGGATGCATCCAGACATGGAATTATCAGTGTACATAACAGAGTGCAATATGGTGTCCCACAAGGTTCTGTTGTAGGGCCCTTAAAGCTTTCCCTTAAACCTGCCTTTAGATGTGTGGGACTGAGCAATCACTGACTGAGAAATCATTAACAAATATAATTATCATGAATGAACATTGAGTGTAGCGCAATGTATGAAAGACTCAGATACCTTATGGATTAATGATTAGCAGGGGAGCTATTTTGAGAGAGACGGTCAGTTAAACCTTGCGTCCCCTGTCAAACTCTCCAGCATCTGATGGGAACAAAGTACGACACTAAATGTGAGTTAGCTCAATCGACAGACACACAACATAATAAATACATGACCTGCATATCTTGTTTATTCTGGTCTTGTGGTTCCAGGTGGTAAAACCCATCGGTTATTTATCTGACCTGATTGTCTTGTGAGGATAATCCTTTCAGCGCTAACACTTTGAGACTTGACTTGCACCCACATTGAGGCCTTTAAAGGGTTAAAATCTCTCACCCACATTGAGGCCTTTAAAGGGCTAAAATCTCTCACCTACATTGTGGACTTTGAAATATTACATCACCGCACAAACACTGGCTAATATAAGGGCACCCCGTCAGAGTTCAGCTCAGTTTGCTGCCGTCTTCCTGAGCGGGTCATTCACTGTAGGGCTTTCAAAAGAGGTCTATGAAGAGACGCATGGTGAGAATGCAGAGTGTGCTGCCGGTGCTGGGGCTGCTGGCTTTGCTCTGCTGCTTCTCTATTGGCTCTGTACGGGGGGGGAAGATGGTGGTCATGCCTGTGGATGGCAGCCACTGGCTCAGCATGAAGATTCTGGTGGAGGAGTTGTCTCGGAAAGGCCACGAGATGGTGGTTCTGGTTCCTGAGGCCAGCCAGCATATCCGGAACGGCAGCTACACCACTCGGACCTTCAAGGTACCCTACACCCAGGCTGATCTGGAGGCCAGAATCGAGGAGTTTAAGGAGGGGGCACTGAAAGGCCCAATGCTGTCCAATATTATAGAAAACACTGAGCGGTTCAGAGACTTTATAAAGACGCAGCTGAAAGGCTGTGAAGACCTTCTGTACAATAAGCCTCTGATGAAGAGCCTGCAGGAGCAAGGCTTCGATCTCTTGCTGACCGACCCCTTCCTGCCTTGCGGTGCGATCATCGCCAACACCCTCTCGATCCCTGCTGTCTACTTCCTGCGCGGGATGCCCTGCGGACTGGACCTGGCAGCAGCCCAGTGCCCCTCACCCCCTTCTTACATCCCACGCATGTTGACGGGCAACACAGACGTCATGGATTTCCCTCAGCGGGTGAAGAACATGCTCATGATTGGATTTGAGACGGTCCTCTGTCGGTACATTTATTCCAGCTTTGATGAACTGGCCAGCAGGTATCTCGAGACGGACACTACCTATAAGCAGCTTCTTGGTCGTGGTGCGATTTGGCTGATGCGACACGACTTCACGTTCGAGTATCCCACCCCGCTAATGCCCAACATTGTTACCATTGGGGGCATCAACTGCGCCAAGAAGAAGCCCTTGCCGGCGGTGAGTAGCGCTGAGCAACATCCGTGGGTTACTGCCGTAGTGGCTTCCAGTAGAGTGATCTATGTATGGGTGGGAACAGCGGTGATGGAGCCTGCATCCGGTGAGGCTGCAGTGCTGGAGGAGTGTAGAAGAGCCTCACTCACCTGCTGCTGTGTGTCATTGTTGTCTTTCTCTATTAAGCCTCTTTGGAGGACCTGTAAAAGTGGCATGTTGAGGTTCTAGTTGAAACGTCTCCTGGGAGACCACCACAGTGTCCATTTCGGAAGTCATGTATCAGTAGTGAGACCTGGGTAAAGGGTGAATGACCACAGCCCAGATCTGACCAGCTGCAGAGCTGTGAGCTAATTCCAGGCTAGTTTCAGAATGCTAGTTCTATGTGACCATGTGTTTATTCCAGTTTGGGAAATCTGTCTGCACATTCCTGAATTTACTTCACGTTCCAGCATGGTGGGGGTTGGGCTGGGGGTCCCGTGTTCATTTCCAGCCATATACCTTTCTAGAAGTATGTAGAAATAGGCCCACTGGTCAACACTACAGCTGTGATGTAAACTGTGACTGTGATTGCCAGTTGGTTCATGGTTGTGATGTCATACTGTATGTTTTTTTTTTTTTTTGCTTCTAATTGGTTTGACTCATCTACAGCTCAGATGGTAGCCTGATGCTCTGCCTTAAGACACCCAGAAAGCGTTCCGAACTACGGCACTTCATCTTCCTATGCCCCAAACCTCACAGCTCTTCCTTATGCTCTCACAGCGTTGACTTTGACTCAAATGAACACGTATGAATGGTCGAGTACTCACTGTAGTACGGAGAGAGTCGTTGGGTTGGAGGTTAGGGAGCCAGCCTTGTGACCAGAAGGTCGCTCGTTTGATTCCCTGAACCGACAGGTATGTGGGTACATCCCTGCACAGATGGGTTAAGTGCAGAGGGCGCGAGTGGTCATTGGTTCTACGTTCTAGCTGAGTGGAGGGGTGAACAGGTCCGATTGCTCGGCCTGGTTAATGAGCTCATTACTCCTTTAGGCTTAATAAATTACTAACCAACCAGCGCAACACACTAACACACCATCACCAACACCAGTGTCACTGCAGTGCTGGGAATTTTCCATTCCACCTTAAATGGAGCAGCCATGCTGGCACCCGTGCTCTGAGTTAAGGTGGAGTCTTTAGTGGTCACCTTTAGAAGAACTTCCCTGTGAATCTGACACGGTCTGCCGTTCTCATTGCAGGAACTGGAGGAGTTCGTGAACGGCTCTGGAGAGCACGGCTTCGTCGTCTTCACTTTGGGCTCCATGGTGTCTGAGCTGCCGGAGGTCAAGGCCAAGGAGTTCTTTGATGCCTTCAGACAGATTCCTCAGAGGGTGAGGAGAAACGCTTCATGCACAAACAGTGTTTAAGGTGGAACTAAAGATGCCGGTTTCCTCCGCATTTGGGTGTTGGCGTGTGTATCAGCCTCCGTCAGCAGAGCATCATCGCATTCTGAATTTCTACAGTGAATATAAGATAGAAGGAGATATCACTGATCTTCACAACATACGTTTACAAAACTATTACCTATTTTATTATAGTGTATATAATAATAATAATGATAATAATAATAATAATAAAAATAATAAATAATAATAATAATAATAATACTATCAATAATAATGATGATAATAATAACAATTAATAATAATAATAATAATAATAATAATAATAATAATAATAATAATGGTAAATAATAATAATAATAACAATAATAATAATAATAATAATAATAATAATAATAATTTAGAAATTTAATCTCTGTATGATTATAAGCTCACCAGACAAGGATGCACCCCTTTGCATATTTAAGGTGGTAGTACCTTGTATGAGGATATGGGGCAACTTCCCAGCTCTCTGATGTAAGAGTGTCTGAACATTGGTGTGGCCTACTTCCCGGAACCTGTCCACTACATGCCTAATCCAGTCCCAGGAATACTACAAATATCACAAATTATCTAAACTATGCTATAACTACAGATGGGTCACATGGTAAAAATTATATCTCAGGATATCTGATAAGCTGGAACAGATAATATAAGGCCACGTTGTCTATGAATACTATACATACATACATACATACATACAGCTGTGGAAGAATGTAAGAGCCCACCTGTAAGTGATCAGTGTCTCTAGGTGTTCAGGTTCTGGGTTTGTGTTGGTTCTGTTTGGTTCTCTACACTACTGGAACCATGTCTCCCAAACTCCAGATCAGATATTGTATTAGATCTGTGTATTTAGAAAATCACTAATGACCTCCAGAAGCCTGTTTTTAGAACCATGCTCGCTGTGCGTTTCACCCCAGCCCCCGCTCGCCAGTCTCTCTGGAGGTCACTCGAGGTCATCTTACGGTGGGTAAGGGACATTGGAATGAGGTGGCGCTCATCACGGTCAGTAGAGAGGGGGTTTGGCCCTCTGCCAGTCTGTAGCTGTGTTGTCCTGTGTGTTTGCTGCTGGACCTTGTTCTTATGAACCAGACGCTCACTGTATCTGCCAGTAGAGCTAGAACCCAACCTTCGGTTCCCCACTGAGAACATGCTGTACAGGTGGAGATGCTGATTTAAAAAGAAGCTGTAGAGGTCTCTTTTTTATTTCCAGAGCTGTATGTCATCATTTGGGAGCTAATACTAAGTCAGGTTGGCCATTTTCGGTTTGTACTGCACAAAACTAACCAAAAAAATGACATTTTTTTTATGGCACTTAACCACCATGTGTGACGTCCCGGTCATGAGAGATTTTCATATTAGAGATTATATTATGACTATTAAACTTGATGAGTTGGTAAAATACTGGCTAACTTCTATCTAACGCTGAGATTCCACTCTGATTTCCAGGTCCTGTGGAGATACACCGGTGTGGTTCCCAAAGACGCACCAGAGAACGTGAAACTGATGAAGTGGCTTCCTCAGAACGATCTCTTAGGTTGGTTTGCAGTCCCATCTTATTAACCCCAAACGTCTAGTTCCAGTGGAAGTTCACCATAAAGACTCACTAAGAGGCTCCTTAGGAAACATCTCTGACCAAAAACTGCCTTTACCGGTCATTCACTGGGTGTGCAAACTTTTGACCACTTGGGAAAGACTATCTAGGTAAGGACGGAGATACTGGAGGAGTCTTAATGTACTTTAACTTTTAGAGGTCAAGCATCTGGTGAATCTGACTCGCTCGACCTGATCTGGCCACTAGGGGGAGCTCTAAGCATGTTATTGAAAGAGAGAAAGCTGGACTGAACCCACACCAGGAGGATCTCACACATTGTAGTGGTCTCAGGTTTGTGCTGGCAGCAGCTGTTTAACGACGCTCCAGCTGGGCTGTGGAGATAACCACAGGCAGCCCCACGGCTATGGAAGACCATATCCTCACATCAGTCACTGTGTGTGTCCTCAGCTCATCCTAAGGCCAAGGCTTTCATCACCCACGGAGGAACCCACGGGCTGTATGAGGGCATCTGTAACGGAGTGCCCATGGTGATGATCCCACTGTTTGGGGACCAGGGAGATAACGTCCAGCGCATGGTGGCCCGCGGAGTCGCAGAAACCCTCAACATCTACGACATAACTTCAGAGAAGCTGCTGGTGGCCCTAAATAAGGTCATCAACGACAAAAGGTACAGTCGAGCGAAGTTTAATTTGTTTTAGTGTTTTTTAATTATTTTTGCCCAACTTGCTATCCGATTTGATAGATGGAGTCTACTGGGAATTTCTGGGACAGGCCTAACACCAGACCTCCACCCTACACCAACCATTTACCCAACGTATGGGGGAAAAAACGCAGACATATTACTGTTAGTTTTCTTTTTTTGCTCTGACCTGTTGGACAGAGCTTGGTTCTAGCTAATGGAACCTGTTCTCCTTCAGGGTTCTGTGCTGATGATGATGTGAACAGACGTCAGTGTCAGACTAATGAATGAGCTTCTATTAAAGACTGGTGGACTGAGAGACACTAGAGTCTCTTCACCTACACTGAGCTGATGAAGAGTCCTGTTCCAGAAATGATAATAGGACATTAGAGCCGTAATAAACCATACTCCTGTTACTCTCCATACTTCAGTACATCTGAAGGGACATACTTTAGTACTGGTACTCTCCATACTTAAGTACATCTGAAGGTACATACTCTAGTACTGTTACTCTCCATACTTAAGTACATCTGAAGGTACATACTTTAGTACTGGTACTCTCCATACTTAAGTACATCTGAAGGTACATACTTTAGTACTGGTACTCTCCATACGTAAGTACATCTGAAGGTACATACTTTAGTACTGGTACTCTCCATACTTAAGTACATCTGAAGGTACATACTCTAGTACTGTTACTCTCCATACTTAAGTACATCTGAAGGTACATACTTTAGTACTGGTACTCTCCATACTTAAGTACATCTGACCGTACATACTTTAGTACTGGTACTCTCCATACTTAAGTACATCTGAAGATACATACTTTAGTACTGTTACTCTCCATACTTAAGTACATCTGAAGGTACATACTTTAGTACTGTTACTCTCCATACTTAAGTACATCTGAAGGTACATACTTTAGTACTGTTACTCTCCATACTTAAGTACATCTGAAGGTACATACTTTAGTACTGTTACTCTCCATACGTAAGTACATCTGAAGGGACATACTTTAGTACTGGTACTCTCCATACTAAAGTACATCTGAAGGTACATACTTTAGTACTGTTACTCTCCATACTTAAGTACATCTGAAGGGACATACTTTAGTACTGTTACTCTCCATACTTAAGTACATCTGAAGGTACATACTTTAGTACTGGTACTCTCCATACTTAAGTACATCTAAAGCTATATACTTTAGTACTGGTACTCTCCATACTTAAGTACATCTGAAGGTACATACTTTAGTACTGTTACTTTCCATACTTAAGTACATTTGAAGGTACATACTTTAGTACTGGTACTCTTTATACTTAAGTACATCTGAAGGTACATACTTTAGTACTGGTACTCTCAATATTTAAGTACATCTGAAGGTACATACTTTAGTACAGTTACTCTCCATACTTAAGTACATCTGAAGGTATATACTTTATTACTGTTACTCTCCATACTTAAGTACATCTGAAGGTACATACTTTAGTACTGTTACTTCAGTGGAGGTCTAAAGGGAGGAGCTCCTAAAGAGGGGGATCTCTACTCTAACTCGTGTCCTACTGGCTGGAGTGGATCTCTAGACCATGGGAACCAGGGTTCTCCATGTCTAGAACACATATATAGACATTTTACTGACTATTTAAACCACCAGTGAAGCTACACGTGTCTTCTGAGTGTGTATGGAATGTTGATGATGAAAATCTGGAAATACTAAGTTCCTTTGGGGGACTATTTTCCAACACAGCGACCTGCAGCATGTATCCCTCCAACATGAATGGAGTTTAAGGCTGAGATCTTTTTCCACACTAGGGGACGTCTCAGATCAGGCACCTTCAGAACACCCTCCTGTAGGACAGTCCTTGAGGGAGCTTTATCTAGACGGAGGTTACCTTCACCAAACCCACTCGGACTTTATCTAGAACGGAATGACTCTGTTTAATTCAGAACAGATTAATTATGCAGGAATTTTGGGAAGATTAGTGGAGGAACAGCTCTCTCTGATTAAACCCGTCCCGTCTTTTCTCTCCACAGCTACAAGGAGAAGATGACGAAGCTGTCCGCGATCCACAGAGACCGTCCCGTGGAGCCGCTGGACCTGGCCGTGTTCTGGACTGAGTTCGTGATGAGGCATAAAGGAGCGGACCACCTGCGGCCGGCGGCACACGAGCTGAACTGGGTTCAGTACCACAGCCTGGACGTGATCGGCTTCCTCCTGCTGGTTGTGGTGACGGTCCTGTTCGTGACCCTGAAGACCTGTATGTTCTGCTTCAGGAGGTGCTGCAGGAAGACCCACAAGAAGAAGAAGGAGTAAAGGGGGTCCGTGGGTGGGTCAGGTTATCAGGGCATTTATACCTGTTTGTAGTGTTGTTTAAGGTGGACTGCAGTACATCACCTGAACACTTGAACACGCTCCACTACCTCCTCCAGGCACTGCAGGCTGTAGATGGGTCACAGCCTCGTGGATTGTTTTGTTTTAGTATTTGAAGTTTTAGAACTTAAACGATTGATAGCGTTACTTTTTTAATGACCATGTGACCTGATTTGCCAGTGGTGTTGTCCTGATCCGATAGGAATATTAAATGAGGTTTTGTATTAGGGTTGAATTTGGGGGGAAATAGAAGGAGCGACTAAAACGCTCCCAGTTTTTTATAATTCCAGTGTTCTGAGCTATTTTCTTAATTTAGTTTTGGCTTGTTCTTTTAGTTTGGGTATTTTCGGGACAGGAGAATACTTCAGTTCTAGTTTTTAAATGACTGTATGAATTTTGAAATGTCTATGAAGCTTTTTGATGCACAGATTCCATTTGATTTGTTACCGGATTAATGATTTAGAATTGTTCTGTCTTTCATGACCATGTGTGAATTAGACTATTTCCGGAGAATATATTTTTTTGATTGTTTGACATCAGTGACCACTTCTGACCTGTTCTCTGCTCATGGGCAAAAATAAAATACTTGTTTTTCCAGTTTTGTGTGTTAATTTGTGTGTTACTTGAAAATGCAATGAAATTATTGAAGTTAAATGGAAATTCTAGAAATATTTTTCAGTGTTCAGTGTTTGGAGTGTACAGAGTGAGAGAGGGTTTGGTGTGAGGTGTGTACAGAGTGAGTGAGAGAGGGTTTGGTGTGAGGTGTGTACAGAGTGAGTGAGAGAGGGTTTGGTGTGAGGTGTGTACAGAGTGAGTGAGAGAGGGTTTGGTGTGAGGTGTGTACAGAGTGAGTGAGAGAGGGTTTGGTGTGAGGTGTGTACAGAGTGAGCGGGTTTGGTGTGAGGTGTGTACAGGAGTGAGAGGGTTTGGTGTGAGGTGTGTACAGAGTGAGTGAGAGAGGGTTTGGTGTGAGGTGTGTACAGAGTGAGGGAGAGAGGGTTTGGTGTGAGGTGTGTACAGAGTGAGTGAGAGAGGGTTTGGTGTGAGGTGTGTACAGAGTGAGTGAGAGGGGGTTTGGTGTGAGGTGTGGTACAGAGTGAGGGAGAGAGGGTTTGGTGTGATGGTGTGTAACAGAGTGAGGGAGAGAGGTTTGGTGTGTGGTGTGTTGAGAGTGAGTGAGAGAGGGTTTGGTGTGAGGTCGTGTACTAGAGTGATGTGAGAAGAGGGTTTTGGTGTGAGGTGTGTCAGAGTGAGTGAGAGAGGGAATTTGGTGTGAGGTGTGTGTACAGAGTGAGGGAGAGAGGGTTTGGTGTGAGGTTTGTGTACAGAGTGAGTGGAGAGAGGGTTTTGGTGTGAGGTGTGTACAGAGTGGAGGGAGAGAGGGTTTTGGTGTGAGGTGTGTTACAGAGTGAGTGGGAAGAGGGTTTGGTGTGAGGTGGTGTGTACAGAGGGTGTGGGAGAGAGGGTTTGGGTGTGAGATGTGTACAGAGTGAGTGAGAGAGGGTTTGGTGTGAGGTGTGTACAGAGTGAGGGAGAGAGGGTTTGGTGTGAGGTGTGTACAGAGTGAGGGAGAGAGGGTTTGGTGTGAGGTGTGTACAGAGTGAGTGAGAGAGGATTTGGTGTGAGGTGTGTACAGAGTGAGGGAGAGAGGGTTTGGTGTGAGGTGTGTACAGAGTGAGGGAGAGAGGGTTTGGTGTGAGGTGTGTACAGAGTGAGGGAGAGAGGGTTTGGTGTGAGGTGTGTACAGAGTGAGTGAGAGAGGGTTTGGTGTGAGGTGTGTACAGAGTGAGGGAGAGAGGGTGTTTGGTGTGAGGTGTGTACAGAGTGAGGGAGAGAGGGTTTGGTGTGAGGGTGTGTACACAGGGAGTGAGGGTTTGGTGGAGGGGGAGAGTGAGGAGAGGTGTTTTGGTGTGAGGTGTGTACAGAGTGAGGGAGAGAGGGTTTGGTGTGAGGTGTGTACAGAGTGAGGGTGAGAGTTATTGGTGTGTGAGGGGTGTACAGAGTGAGGGAGAGAGGGTTTGGTGTGAGGTGTGTACAGAGTGAGGGAGAGCGGGTTTGGTGTGAGGTGTGTACAGAGTGAGGGAGAGAGGGTTTGGTTGTGAGGTGTGTACAGAGTGAGTGAGAGAGGGTTTTGGTGTGAGGTGTGTACAGAGTGAGGGAGAGAGGGTTTGGTGTGAGGTGTGTACAGAGTGAGGGAGAGAGGGGTTTGGTGTGAGGTGTGTACAGGAGTGAGGGAGAGCGGGTTTGGTGTGAGGTGTGTACAGAGTGAGGGAGAGAGGGTTTGGTGTGAGGTGTGGTTACAGAGTGAGTGAGAGCGGGTTTGGTGTGAGGTGTGTACAGAGTGAGGGAGAGAGGGTTGGGGTGAGGTGTTTACAGAGTGAGGAGAGAGAGCAGGGTTGGGTGTGAGGTGTGTACAGACGTGAGGGAGAGCGGGTTTGGTGTGAGGGTGTGTACAGAGTGAGGGAGAGAGGGTTTGGTGTGAGGTGTTTGTACAGAGTGGAGTGAGAGCGGGTTTGGTGTGAAGGTGTGTGTACAGAGTGAGGGAGAGGAGAGGGTTTGGTGTGAGGTGTGTACAGAGTGATGGACGAGAGGGTTTTGGTGTGATGGTGTGTACAGAGTGAGGGAGAGCCGGGTTTGGTGTGAGGTGTGTACAGAGTGAGGGAGAGAGGGTTTGGTGTGAGGTGTGTACAGAGTGAGGGAGAGCGGGTTTGGTGTGAGGTGTGTACAGAGTGAGGGAGAGAGGGTTTGGTGTGAGGTGTGTACAGAGTGAGGGAGAGAGGGTTTGAGATACATGCATTAGAGAGAAAATAATTTCCCCTCAGTCGTAACTGTTCTATTATTCACATGGTCTGTTTATATGTTTTGAGCTGCAGTACCGCGTGCTGACCACGGGTGGCAGCAATGAGCAGCTGAGCTCCATTTCTACTTCCGCTTCCGGTTTGAGGTTTCAGCGGGCTGTTTACATTCAGCTGGAACGCCAAGCGCGTTTGTTTTGTGTTTGTTTGTTTATCTGTTTGTTTACCTGGAGATGAATGAAGATGAACGCAGAGACAATAAAGACCCGGAAGTGTTTTTAGGATTAGAAGACTTTACAGCCAGCGGAGCGGATCAGGTATGATTTCACACAAGGCTAAACAGTTGGCTTTCCCGAATTTCCCGTTCCACCTTAAAAGCTGCCGCTGTTATATTGAGTCACCGCAGACGCTGCAGTGTTATTGACGTTCCATTTAAGGTGGAATGGGTATTTCGCTGCCGAAAAAAAGGACAAACAAAAAAAAAAAAAAAAAAAAAAAAAAAAAAAAAAAAAAAAAAATTAAAAACAAAAAAAAAATTAAAAAAAAAAAAAAAAAAAAAAAAAAAAAAAAAAAAAAAAAAAAAAAAAGAAAAAAAAAAATATCGTCCTGCTACTGTGTTATTTTGACAGTGCTTGTGATGAGTGGTGTCTCAGACTGTCTTGTCCGTCCTGATCCCCTCTCAGCTCAGTTTTTCAGCTGGGGAGAAGATACTGGTCCATGACAGGAGCAGTGCTGACTGGTGGTGGGCGGAGGTGCGGGGCCGGTACGGGTACGTGCCCTCCGGTTACCTGCACCAAGCAGCTGCTGAAGTGGAGGACGCCTGGCAGGATGAGGAGTATTTTGGGAGTTATGGATCTTTGGTATGTGTTCCACAGTGATTATCTAGTTTTGTACTTAGGGATCCTTTTAAAAACAGAAGTTGGAGGTAAATTTAAATGTCTAAATCCTCATACGCGGGCCTCCAACTATGTACCACTTTCATGGTGGAGGGATACATGCTGCAGGGCGCTGTGAGGTCAAATAGTCCCCCACAGGAACTTAGTATTTCCAGGTTTTCCAGATTTTCATCACCAGCATTCCATACACACTCAGAAGACACGTGTAGGTCCACTGGTGGGTTAGATAATGAGTAAAGTGTTTGTGTCTGTAATGATTGTAGCTGATATGATGGGTTTGGTGTTCAATTCTTTCTTCTTCAGTTGAACGCAGAGTGTTAGGACTAAAGCTGCTAATTAACACAGGCAGTAAAAGTCACAGTCGGGGTTTACTTTATCCTGCCGCTAGAGACTTCACCTGGAGATGCTGGCAGACAGGCCGCGCACAGAGACCTACAGGCAGGTCATCGTGAGGAACAGCGCCTCTCTGAGGGAAAAGGTGGTGATGGATCTGGGCTGTGGAACCGGGATCATCAGCCTGTTCTGCGGCCGCTTGGCTCAGCCTGCAGCGGTAAATACCAACAGCAGACATCCCTAACCCCTACATTTACACTAAACCCCCTAACCCCTACATTTACACTAAACCCCCCTAACCCCTACATTTACACTAAACCCCCTAACCCCTACATTTACACTATAACCCCCGAACCCATACCATTAACTAACCCTAACCATACATTACACTAAACCCCCTAACCCCTACATTTACACTAAACCCAAAACCCCTACATTTACACTAAACCCTAACCCTACATGACAAAAACCTCATCCTACTAACGAAACCCCTAACCCCTACAGTTAAACTAAAACCCTCACCTAATGACACTAAACCCTAAACCTACTACACTAACCCCTAACCCCTAAATACAAACCTAGCCATTTACCTCAACCCCACCCCCTACTTAAACTAAACCCCTCCCTAATTACATAAACCCTAACCACATTTCCACAACCCCCCTCCCCACTCCCCTGACCCAATTCCCAACCCCCAACCCTAATACCCCCCTAACTACTTTACCTCCTACCCTCCCCACTTAACTAAGTACACTAACCCCTCACTCCCCTACCCCTCCCCACTTCCCCCCCTTCCCCCCCATCCCCACCCCCCCCCCCCCCCCATCCCCCCCTCCCTCCCCCCCCTCCTCCCTCCCCCCCCCCCCCCCCCCTCCCCCCCCCCCCCACCCCCCCCCCCCCCCCCCCCCACCCCCCCCCCCCACCCCCCCCCCCCCC
>JAMWET010006986.1:5000-25000 GCA_024036415.1 Prochilodus magdalenae
AGGGGTGTTCAATCACGCCTCTCTGATTTGCATCTGAATGGAGCTTCATTGGAGGGAAATGTGCGCTTACAGATGTTTGATTAGGCTGAAGCCGGAGCGCTGAGGGATACGGAAAACCAGGAATGTGTTAAAGTACTGAGCCCTGCTCTGCTCTCACTGAACTTCCTTATTTTCAAACAGTAACTTCACAGAACCACAGCAAGCAGGTTACAGGTCGGTTCAGAGAGTGGTGTGTATGTACCGCTCCGGGAAGGAGCTGCTGGAGCGGGAACGGGAACGGGAACGGGAACGGGAACGGGAACGGGAATGGGATGAACCTGTATGTGTGACTGTAAGGATGATGTATGTATGTGATCCAGTATGAGAGCGAGGGTTAGTGAGAGCTGTTAGTGTCCCTCGTATCACTACTAGAGGTGACCGCCTGTCGTACGCCAGATCATCACACCAGCAGGTGGGGCAGAAGTGTCGCTCCACAGCGAAGGCAGGATTGAAGCACTCGCTACACGAACACACTCCATACACAACACCACCGTCAGACTCCAAACACGTCCTAGCGATTCACTGTGCCTAAAGGACGATACGTGGTCTACCCTAGCAGTTTCAGTTACCCCAGCGTTCGAATGCCCAGCGGTTCGAATGCCACAGCGTTCGATGTCCCAGCCAGGACTGCATTATCGATGAGCCCAGCAGGTCGTAGTGCCCACGCGTTCGTTGCCCAGCAGTATCGCGCATGCCCAGTGGTGTCCAATGTTAGCCTGGACTCAGACGGCTTGTCTTATGGAGTTATATGTCCATCATGCTGCTTAGGCTAACAGGTCAAACAGTGCTACTACTTGCTCACAGTTTAGCCATTACACAGCTACACCTAGCATAAACTGGAGAACCATTAGGGTTCTGTTTCTGGCTGAGAGGAACAAGCAAGTCAGTGGCTCTGCCCTGGACTGGGACTCTGTACAGTCCAGTAAAGATGTGCCCATGTTTCAGGGCACAGTGGTGCTGGGATAGATCCACACGATCCACAATCCAGGAGGAAAGGTGGACTAGAAGACGAGTTAATGAATGAATGAATGAATGAATGCTGGACTTAATATACAGCTGCTGTTTGACCCTTTGACCTGGAGGTCAAAAACACACCTACAAAGTGGTGGCTGGTTTGATTTTGGCTGAACGGGAGAAAGTGTCTCGGCTTCACACCTGAACTGCTGACCCTTGACCTCAGCAGCAGGCTGAGAGAGGCCAGGCCTTGGCGATACGGAGCAGGTGGAAAAAGAGGTTTAACTGGAGGAGCTGACCCCGGCGTCCAGGGAAAGGGCTGACCAGGGCTCCTGCTGAACTGGCTTTCCCCAAACCTCTGACGGGCATCATCAGCAGGGAGCAGCGCCCTCTCAGAGGGTCTTACTCAGAGCCGAACTGTGTTTCATACTGAACCACCAAACACCGTAAACGCTACACCCGCTCCTACTGGCTATCAGACCCACACACATATACACACACCCGCAAACCCCCTCAACACTGTCCCCCTCTTCACACCACTGCCCTCAACACTGTCCCCTCAACACACACACCCGCAAACATGCCGGCTCCGGGGACACAGCGTACACAATCCCAACACGGACCAAAACATGATTACCCCCTCAACACTGTCCCCCCCTTCACCCCACTGCCCTCAACACTGTCCCCCCCTTCACCCCACTGCCCTCAACACTGTCTCACCCGTCCCACCACTGCCCTCAACACACACACACATACACACAGACACATATACACACACACTCCCACACACACACACACTCTTACACACACACACACACACACACAGACACACACACACACATACCCACACTGACTCTAAAACATGAGCACATGGAGCCGCGCAGGAGAGGCTATCATTACCCTCCGCAAGATGTTCCAAACATTCCCATTATCTGGACGTTTAGCAGAGAATCGCTGCAGAAACAGAGAGAGAGGGAATGAGACGGAGGAATAATGGCAATAAAGGGGATCACAACACGGAGAAAATAGCTCACAGTCCGCCACTAATTAACTTAATGACTACTAGCCATGGGCGAGAGAGAGAGAGAGAGAGAGAGAGAGAGAGAGAGAGAGAGAGAGGGAGAGAGAGGGGGGGAGAGAGAGAGGGAGAGGGAGAGGGAGAGGGAGAGAGAGAGAGAGAGAGAGAGAGACAGAGAGAGAGAGAGACAGAGAAAGAGAGAGAGAGAGAGAGAGAGAGAGAGAGGGAGAGAGAGGGAGAGAGGAGGGAAGAGAAGCGGGGTCGGAGAGGGAGAAGAGAGAGAGAGAGTGAGAGAGAGGGGGAAGAAGGAGAGAGGGAGGAGAGGGGGGGAGGAGGGGATGGGGGAGAGAGGGGGCGTGGAGAGAGGGAGAGAGAGAGAGGGAGAGGAGAGAGAAGAGAGAGCAAAGATGAGAGAAAGGAGAGATGAGGTGAGTGAGAGAGATAGCAGAGGGAAGAGTAAAGTTTTTTTGGGGTAGAATGGAGGAAAAATTAGAGGAGAAAATCAGTAGGAATCTGGAGAGATGGAAGGAATATTGAGCGTGGGATGGAGGTGAAGGAAAGTTGAAGTGGAGAATAATGCAGAAAATAAACTAAACTAAAAGAGAGAGAAACGGAGAGAGAGAGAAATAGACAGGATCAAAAGAAGAGAGAAAGAGGAAGACAAAAAGTGGAGGAGAGGAAGAGAAAAAGATGAAAAGAAGAAGAGAAGGGAAGAAGAAATGTGAAGAGGAAATAAAGAAAAGGAGAAGAAAAGAAGTAAATAGAAGAAGAAGAGGAGAAGAGGAGAAGAGAGGAAGAGAAGAAGAGGAGAAGAGAAAGAAGAAGAAGAAGAAGAGGACAGGTAAGAGGTGTAGTTAATGCGAAGGCTGCAGTGTAAATGGGTGTGCGTGTGGTAATGTGTAGATTGATGCCGTGTGCTGCTGTGGATGTGTTAATCAGTGGATCTTGTATTTCAGATTCTCAGCCCACTCGTACATGACCACCAAACCTACATCACAGCTACACCCACCCGGCCCCCCCTCACCCTCCTCGCCTCCACCCGCCTTACACATTTGCCCTACTGCTCTACAACCACCGTGCAGGCTATACCCGTCAAGAAACTCATTAGCGGCGGGCTCTACCATGGGTGAATCCCGAACTAACACGCAATGTCCGCTCGTCAAGGTGGACAATTTACTCCCTAATAGCAGCTGCGGTATTCCGATATACCCTTGGGCCGACTTCAAGTTCACACCCGCGCGTGCGAGGGGGGCGTGCGACACACCGCAGCGGATTACAGGAGAGGTCACTTTGAGGTGTAAACATGGCGTCCTCCTCAGACCCTTTACTTATTCATCTTCATATTTACTCCTGCGGTGGAGCAGTGGAGGGGACCGGCCCGCGTCTCCACCAGGACCTCAACAGGGTCGGACAGAGCGGGTGAAGCGCTCCGTTCTAGATAAAGTCAGAACCGTTCCCAGTGGTGAGGAATGGAACCAGGCGCCCCCCTCTGAAAGCTCCCTCTCAGAAAGGGAGACGCTGAGACGCTGATTATGACGGTCTGGAGTCACGGTGGAGGGATACATGGTGCACACAGGCCACATGAGCAATGGTGTGCCGCAGCTGCAGGGGTGTCTGGACTCGGCCGGCCCCTTGAGTGACGGTGTGTCATGGCTGTGAGGCTGCCTGGACTGCTTGCTCGGGTGACGGTGTATTGTGGATGTGAGGCTGTTTGTGTGACGGTGTATCGCAGATGTGAGGTTATCTGGACCGGCCGCTTGTGTGGCAGTGTGTTGTGGATGTGAGGCTGTTTGTGTGACGGTGTATCGCAGATGTGAGGTTATCTGGACCGGCTCCTTGTGTGGCGGTGTGTTGTGGATGTGAGGCTGTTTGTGTGACGGTGTATGGCAGATGTGAGGTTATCTGGACCGGCTGCTTGTGTGGCGGTGTGTTGTGTCTGTGAAGCAGCCTGGTCCAGCCGCTTGAGTACCGTGTATCATGGCCATGAGACTGCCTGGACCACCTGGTTTAAGCTACATCACCAGTACATGGCTGTCCGGGCCAGCTACATGGAGAGTGCTGCACTGGCGCTGTGGAGCTGCCTGAACTGGTGGTGTTCAGCTGCATGAGCAGCACCATGCTGGAGCGACGAGGCCTTTTGGACCGGCTGTCTAAGTGATGCTACACCGCAGCTACCTGGACCGGCGGTGATGAACTGACAGTGTGCTGAGCTCGTTATAGACTGGACTCTGGACGTTAGCAGACCTTGGTCTAGAGGAACACGGGGGCCGGTTCTGGGCTGGGAGGCCCTTGTTTGTGCTGGAACTGAGCACCAGGGATGACTATGAGATCACGTCTGGCCCTACGAGACAGCAGCTCAGGTGTGTTGTGCTTGTGCGTATACGTGCGTATACGTAATCAAAGCCTGGTGAGCCGTCAGCTTCACCGACCCCCGCCACGTTTACCATGGGTAAAGCCGGGTTCAGCAGCTGTAGGCGCTAGCAGAGCACTCCGCTAGCACCAAATCGATTCTCATTGATTACCATCGGCTTCCCTGACTGGCACTCATCCCGCCCGGATCTCTCTGTCGCCTAGTGGACCAGCAGCGTGACATATGGCCATCCGAACAGACGGTACTCTCTGCTGGAGGGACACACGGGCAGGTCCACACGGGCAGGTCCACACGGGCAGGTCCACACGGGCAGGGACACACGGGCAGGGACACAGTCGGATCACCGCAGCACCACTGAACTGGGTCAGTGTGTCTGAGTGTGTTAACCAGAGCGGTCCGATTTTCCATCCAAAAGATCCGAATGAATCATCTGCTCAGCCTGCATGTAACTGATCATGTGATCTCGAAGCTCTGCTTTACAAGCCCTTTGCAGGTAAGACTGGACCGCCCTGGTGTAACCACATACTCCAAACACCAGGGGCAGTGTGGAGCTGTAGCCTCAGTGGGACTCTGTAGCAGAGGGAGAGTTCAAAGGTGAAAGTCTGTAAGGAGATTGGTGAAACAGTGTAACCCACAAACCCACACCATGTAGCGTGGACAGTCCGCTAGCGGTAGCTGATCTAGCGGAGGAACAGTGGAGTGAGACTCTTCAACCTGGAAACAGAGTCATCTACAGGCCAGCTAAACCAAGCATGGACCACCAGTGCAAGTCTTGGACTACCGAGGGTCCAGGTGAGTTCAGTGAGTCCTACTGTTCCCTGTACGCTGGGTTCTACAGGATCTGTACTAGCTTATTTGAGTACCAGGGTTCTGTGTCACTGCTGTTGTAAACAAAGCCTCATGTCTCCAGAAGGGACGAACATGCTTCACTGTTAATGTAAGTCTATGGAACCAGACGTCTTCACCAGTCATTCCTTTCAGTCTGTTCATCATGACACGGACACAGAGAGGTCTGTCCACAGACACGTCCGGGTGACGTCAGAGGTTTCTGCTGATGCAGTGGTTTAACAGTTAAGACTGTTTGCAGGTCAGAGCAGGTTCACAGGCACTAGAACCTTCATACAGGTTCATGCAGGGCATCTGGTCCGTCTGAGCGCACGGTTTTCCCGTTTTCCAGTTTTCCGCTTTGTCCTGGGTTCGTTCTCTTGCTGTTGGCAAGTCCAGCTATTAGTCCGAGGTCTCTTAGCAAGCTAGCTCCAGTAAACCTGGGGTTCTGTCTCAGACTGGAGGTCACATGACTTGACTCGAGTCACAGTTTTGTAAGTACAGGGGCTGTGTTTTGTTTCTGAAGCATGGTTGGGCTGCTATTGCAGTGTGAACCAACCTGGCAACCTGCCAGGATGCAACAGAGGCTCACGCATGAGGGGGCTAACATGGAAGGGGCTATTCCAGACAGAATGAAGACTGGGTTTAGGAATCATGCTGCTGGGGACGGTCGTAAGAGAGCAGGCCGTGAAGACCACAACATCCAACTTCATCCGTCTCTACAAAACCCACACTGGAGGGTACGTGACTGGGTCGCATTGGCTCTGGTACGGGCCGGAGGAGGGCGGGTTACCCTTTGAGTCCGGGTTCCTCCTGCTCTGAGGGTGTTTCTCCTTGGCTGGCTCATACGGGTTCTGAGTCTGGGTTCTTTCCTAGCACGTAGGATACCCGTCGTAATTACTGAGTGACTTTCATTGCACAGCTCCGAAGTCATACCTGTGTTTAAGGGACGACTGTAAACAGTTTACACCCAGCCCCGTCATCCTCCAACCCTCCCCCATCCCTCCGCTCCCACACCTTCTCATAATGAACGGCTTCCCGCACGTGCAGGCCCTGCTAAATGATTAATATTCCGAAAATCCAGAGCCTAGGCGGCGGAGACGCGGCGGAGTTCTGCGGGAATGTAATCAGGACAGAGGACGGAAATTCATAAGGAAATGTACAAAATCAATATTTCATGCTACTTACTGTACCTAGGCTTTATTACAAACCTGTTCAGGAATGAGCATTAAAAATTAAAGCTGACGGGGAGGTGGGGGGAGGAGCACGAGAGGAGGGGTGGAAGCGCGAGATTGGACTTCAAAAGCAGCTCTGTGGCATTCATGTTTAAAGCGGCCCTGTTTGTTTCCGCCGGAGCCATTTAGAGAGAGAGAGAGGGAGAGAGGTGGAGGGAGAGGGAGAGAGGTGGAGGGAGAGAGAGAGAGAAGGAGACAGAGGGAGAGAGAGAGAGAGATGGAGGGAGAGACAGAGAGAGAGAGAGAGTGAGAAGGAGACAGAGGGAGAGATGGAGGGAGAGAGAGAGGGAGAAGAAAAGGGCCCCGTGTGATAGATTGAACGATCCGAAGGTGCCAAGCTGCTGTCGACATAAATAGTAATGAAAGTGTGGAAATCTTCTAAACAGGAGTTTTCAAGGTTAGGGCCCATAGCGATGATTTGAGGGTACACTGCCACGCGGGTTACGCAAGAACTGATACTCTGTGAGTGTGTTAGGGTGTGGGTATGTGTGTGTTAGGGTGTGGGTGTGTGTGTGTGTGTTAGGGTATGTGTGTGTGTTAGGGTATGTGTGTGTGTTAGGGTATGTGTGTGTTAGGGTGTGAGTGTGTGTGGGTGTGTGTGTGGGTGTGTGTGTTAGGGTGTGTGTTAGGGTGGGTGTGTATGTGTGTGTGTGTGTATGGGTGTGCATGGGTGTGTGTGTGTGTGTGTGTGTGTGTCTGTATGGGTGTGTGTGTGTGTGTTAGGGTGTGTGTGTGTGTGTTTTAGGGTGTGTGTGTGTGTGTGTGTGTGTGTGTGTGTGTGAGTGTGTATGGGTGTGTGAGTGTGTATTAGGGTGTGTGTGTTAGGGTGTGTGTTAGGGTGTGTGTGTGAGGGTGTGTGTTAGGGTGTGTGTGTGTGTGTGTGTGTGTTAGGGTGTGTGTGTGTGTGTGTGTGTTAGGGTGTGTGTGTGTGTGTGTATGGGTGTTAGGGTGTGTGTGTGTGTGTGTGTGTGTGTTAGGGGGTGTGTGTGTGTGTGTAGGGGTGTGTGTGTGAGTGTGTGTTAGGGTGTGTGTGTGAGTGTGTGTGTGTGTGTAGGGGTGTGTGTGTGTATGGGTGGGTGTTGTAGGGGTGTGTGTGTGTGTGTGTGTGTGTGTGTGTGTTAGGGTGTGAGTGTGTGTGTGTGTGGGTGTGTGTGTGTGTAGGGGTGTGTGTGTGTGTAGGGGTGTGTGTGTAGGGGTGTGTGTGTGTGTGTGTGTGTGTAGGGGTGTGTGTGTGTGTAGGGGTGTGTGTGTAGGGGTGTGTATGGGTGTGAGTGTGTGTGTAGGGGTGTGTGTGTGTGTATGGGTGTGTGTGTGTGTATGGGTGGGTGTTGTAGGGGTGTCTCTCTGTTTGAACTCTGCGAGTGTGTGTAGATGAGCGGACTGAGAGGAAGTTCTACAGCAGCTCTCTTCCTTCTCAGGTATAAGTATTTAGGATCTCTCTCTCTCTCTCTCTCTCTCTCTCTCTCTCTCTCTCTCTCTCTCTCTCTCTCTCTCTCTCTCTCTCTCTCTCTCTCTCTCTCTCTCTCTCGCTGAGAAGACCCCTTCGTACCCCACATCCTACCGGAGCATGTGTTCTACAACTAAGTGTAGAGTGAGAGATATAGGGGAAGAGAGGGAACCCCTCCTTGAGACGGTGCCTTCCAGTTCGGTGAGGTTCTTGGTCCGTTCTGCGTGTGCTGCCCCTTTAAGGTCTGTCCACAGATGTTTGATGTTTAGGTTGGTGGTCTGTGAGGACCACAGCTTGCTCCTCTCGAGGTGGTCCACTGTGGAGTTTGAGGTGTGTTGAGGATCTTCTCCAGCGTTTTTAACAGACACTGAGATGTTCGCTTCCAGAACGAGCTGGTACTGAACCAAACCTGTAGCGGTGAGATGTTCTCTGTGCCCCTGGCATGGTGGATCCTCCTCCGTGCCCTGCAGTTGGAGAGGCGTTCCTCTGGGTCATTGTGGCTAAAAGCCTCCATCAGTCCACAGGTCCTATTTCCCGAATGTTCCTCCGGAGGCTGGTGAGGATGCAGGAGAGGTTTAGTGGGGTCATAGTTCACCGCCACACCTTCCTAAAGCTTGTCTGCACCCAACGTGTTTGGAGTGACCCGACTGGCGGCCCCACACAAGCAGCTCTTACAGAAGGTGGTTCTTGGTCTTCCAGACTTCAGCCGGACTTCCAACATTCCTGTTAACTGCCATTCCTTAATTCC
This sequence comes from Prochilodus magdalenae, assembly GCA_024036415.1. Classification (NCBI taxonomy): domain Eukaryota; kingdom Metazoa; phylum Chordata; class Actinopteri; order Characiformes; family Prochilodontidae; genus Prochilodus; species Prochilodus magdalenae. The sequence continues at coordinate 13,638 of JAMWET010006986.1, forward strand.
GTTAGGAACTAAGAAACCGGCTCTCTGAAAACACGGACTACCGCAGACCCTCTGATAGCGCTGACCGTGGATAAGCCATAGCGCTAACGAGCTAATTAAGGTCTGGGTTCTTGGTAAAGCTAACTGAGGGTTCAAGTCTCCTGCATGGTGCTCCTTTCCCGTCCTCCACTCCAAAACATACAACGCAGGAATCGTCCACTAACCCTGTATGGGGAGTGTTCAGAAGAAAGGGTCATTTATTTATTTATTTATTTATTTATTTATTTATTTATTTATGTATTTATTTATTTATTTATTTATTTATTACCTTGATGGAACTGTGGAGATTTGTTTGACCCTAACAGAAGGTATGACCAGGGGTTGGGTGGTTCCACTTCTCACCGTGTTTAGTTGTACATGCTGTTGGCTGTAACAGTGTTAATGTGCACCATCATGTTTAGGGGACGTCAGGTACACGCTCAGTTCAGGCTGATTCAGTACATCACTGTTTTATAGTGTACGTGTGTGCACAGTGACTAAAGCATATGGTGAGCACAGTACACACACACCCGCACACGGTACACACACACGCACACACCCGCACACAGTGCACACACACACACACGTCTGCTGTGTCTCTGCTTCCTTTTCCAGCTCTGAGGCCGTGAGTGTTTTGCCAGGCGGTCCGCGGAGAGCGAGAGTGTGCCAAGCTCAGACTTTCTGAAAATAATAAAGATCATATTCAGCTTAGCAGCTCTTTTCCTGTGAGCTCTCTGTGTACACACTCACACTCACACACACTCACACTCACACTCACACACCTACACACACACACTCACACTCACACTCACACTCACACACCTACACACACACACTCACTCATACACATACACACACATTCTCACTCTCACACACACATTCTCACTCTCACACACACACACACACACACACACACACTCATACACATACACACTCACTCATACACTCACACACACACACACACACCTACACACACACACTCACTCATACACATACACACACACACACTCATACACATACACACACACACTCACACACACCTACACACACACACACACACACACACACACACTCACTCATACACATTCACACACACACACATACACTCACACTCATACACCTACACACACACACTCACTCATACACATACACACACATACACCTACACACAAACATACACACACACACATACACCTACACACAAACACATACACACACACACACACACACACTCGTACACCTACACTCACACACACACACACACTCGTACACCTACACACACACACACACCTACACACACCTACACAACCACACACACACACACTCGTACACCTACACACACACACTCATACACCTACACGCACGCACACACACACTCACACATACACACTCATACACCTACACACACTCATACACCTACGCACACACACACACACACTCATACACACACACACGCGCACACACACACTCATACACACACACACACACACACACACACACATACACCTACGCGCACACACACACACACACACACACACATACACCTACACGCACACACACTCACACTCATACACCTACGCGCACACACACTCATACACACTCACACTCATACACCTACGCACACACACACTCATACACACATTCACTCTCACTCTCACACATATACACACGCGCACACACACTCTCACTCTCACTCATACACACACACACACACACATTCACACACACACACACACACACTCTCACTCTCACACACACACACACACACTCACACAGACACACAGTGTGTGAGTGTATATACGCTCATCGTCAATATAACAGCTGCACCCAGAAGGAATCAGCCAACAGGAGTGAAGCTTGGTGTGTGGGTGTGACATGGTGAGACATAGTAATGATTCAGGCTCTACACTCCACCTACATGTGACGTAACCAAGGGCGGGTCTTATCTCTGTCCCTGACTGACCCAACACCACCATTACAGACCTCCAGTGAGCAGTGGTGTCCTCCATGAGTCCTCCTGTTACCTGCACCTCAGCAGACCCACCACGCAGGACTACATGCACACAGACCGTTACCACGACTGTCCTTAACACCACGTCACCGTCACCAAACACTGCAATGGTGTCGTACCAGACTGTCATGGAGTAACGCAGAACACCAGCCGCTGTGGGGCACCACTTTTATGCCGCTCAATGGAGAAGTCCATTCTCGGCACACCTTCGCCACGGCGGCTCTAGAATATCCCACGTAGTTGGCAGCGTCTGAGATGACGCCTCCCCTCCCCAGTACCCTGGTACCATGTGCTTTTGAACATCAGACAATAAAATTATTATTAAAGTTTTAATTTCTAAGCTGTAGTTTTTGATCTAATTTTATTTATCTTTTTATTTATTTATCTTTATTAATTTTAGGTTGTGATGGGCTTATATTAACACAGACTAAGTCATAGAGCTGGCCAACATCGTCACTTTACCTGAAGCCTGAACAAAGAGCTTATAAGCGTTCATTGCATGTTCCATTGATTTATTTATTTTTAATTTTTTAATTTTTTTTTTTTTTTTCATTTTGAAGGTACTGAGGACCGTGTTCTGAAGTTTAGGCGTCCTATGATGGGTCATACCATCTTGTTCCTTGGCATCATGAAGCTGGTCTCTAATAATGTTAGATCAGTGTATTATAATGCTTTATGTGCTATGTGTGGTGCTGTAACTGTTTATGTGCACCATTATGATAATTTATGTACAGTTACAGGCTTGTTAAGTGTTATGAAGCATTATTAGTGCTTCATAGATCTTTATGAATGTGCTAATAATGCATAATGGATACCTGATTCACAGAAAGTGTTACCCAAATGATTTTACTGTTTCAGTGATAAGTAAGCTTCCTGTGAATCCTGTGTTCATAACGCTACCTAAAGGTGTCGTAAGGCATACATAACTTTCATAATACCACTCATAAGTTTGTATAATTCCAAGCATTGCACTTCATAAAGTTGCACACTCTTGTTTTATAATGTTATATATAATATACTGCGCTATGATACGTGTTCATAGAAGCATTATAAGCATGAATGTTGTATTAGGTGAGCTACGGCTTTAAACCAGCTCTGCTTTTTCAGGTCTTAATAAAGATTCAGGACGGTGGCTGATTTCACGGCAGAGCGACGCACCTTTCACGCTGAAGCTGTTAGTGTACTGTAATGAAATGTATTAAATATTCCCTAATAGCCTCACTTCTCTTAGAGCCTGATGGCCTGGCATAAACCTGTATGACGAGTTTACATTACATGGTGAACTACAGCGGTACACAGTTCTCATGGCCAGATGTTATAAGGCGTTATGAGCTCTGACATTATAAAGCTGCATACTCCTGCATTATTAAAATTCTGCATGCCTTTTTAACTACTTAGGAAACATTAACAATCTTAGGCCGAGTGTTATAAAGTGTCATGTGTGGTATATAATGCATCGTGAGCGTGTGTATAGTGCGTTATGGAGACCGGAGTGATGGGACGGGTAACTGGAGCTCAGGCTGGAGTTATCCCGGTCCTGTAACTGGGAACTGCTTCACTGGTGTTAGTGCAGGTTCAGTCATGACGTTGACCTTAGGTGACCTCGTGTTTCTGTCAGTGGGCCCGCGGCCTCGCTCGGTAAGCGTGGTCGGTGGGAGTCGGAGACGGCGTGCTGAACCCGTTTCCCTCTCTCTCTGGCTCGCGGCTCCTGCGCTCCACCACAGCAGCGCGAGAGTGCAGCTCAGAAACACGGACTGTAAACACGCGCTTTCAACAGCAGCCAGAGAACAGCGACAGACCAGACTCTCGCGCCAAGCTGATCCGCAGAGGAACGCTCGGAAACCACGCTCCGTATCAGAGGGGGCGGGGGGAGAGAGGGAGAGAGGGAGAGAGAGGGAGAGAGAGAGAGAGAGGAGGGGAGAGAGAGAAAGAAGGGGGGAGGGAAAAAAGAGAGAGAGAGGAATAAAACAGAAAAGAAGAAAAAGTAAGAAGAAAGAAATAAGAGGAAGAAAAAAAGGGAAGCAGCAAGAGATAAAGAGAGAAGGAGAAAAAGGAGTGGAAGTGGAGAATGTGTGGAAAAACAGAGAGAACAGGAGGTAGGAGGTGTAGAAAAGGAAGAGTAAAAGAGGAAGAAAGAAAAAGAGGAAAGAAAAATGGGGAAAAGAATGAAAGGGAAGAAGAAGAAAGGAGGTAAGATAAAGAGGGATGGAAAGGAAGGATGGAGAGAGAAAGTTATAACAAGAAGAAAAGGGGAAGAAAAAAAGCGAGGGAGGAGGATAGAAAGAGATGTTTAGGACAACGGAGTGAAGAGATGTTAAAGAAGGAGAAATGGAGGAAAAGGAAAGAGAGAGAAATGAATAGAGGAACAGGAGTGGCATAGAGAAAAACAGAACAGAGAGAGAACGAAAGAGGGTAAGAAGAAAGAAAGGGGGAAGCGGAGGGGAAGGATCAGGAGGGAAAGGAAAGAAGGATGGAGAGAAAGAGATGGAGAAATGTGAAGGAGTGAGAGGTAAGGAAAAATGAGAAGACAATAAAGAGGGGAGCACAGGAAAGGATGGGGGAAAGGAGGAAGTAAGAAAAGATGAAGAAGGGGGGAGAGAGAGAGAGAGAGAGTGTCTGTGTCTCCCTGTCTCTCTCTCCCTGTCTCTCTCTCTGTGTCTCTCTCTCTCTCTCTCTCTCTCTCTCTCTGTCTCTCTCTGTCTCTCTCGCTCTTTCTTTCTCTCTCTCGCTCTTTCTTTCTCTCTCTTGCTCTTTCTTTCTCTCTCTCTCTTTCTTTCTCTCTCTCTCTCTCTCTCTCTCTCTCTCTCTCTCTCTCTCTCTCTCTCTCTCTCTCTCTCTCTCTCTCTCTCTCTCTGTGTGTCTCTCTGTGTCTCTCTCTCTCTGTGTCTCTCTCTCTCTGTGTGTCTCTCTCTCTCTCTCTCTCTCTCTCTCTCTCTCTCTCTCTCTCTCTCTCTCTCTCTCTCTCTCTCTCTCTCTCTCGGTTCTGTCAGTGTAAGGGCCGTGACTCTGTATGAACACCAGGCCGGGTTCAGATCAGGAGACCTGCTCGATACTGCACAGTCTCTAAAAACGAACGAAGGAAGGAGCAGGTGAATAATGAGCGAGCGAGGTTAACCAGCCCCACGCTGGCGGTTCTATATTTACACTGCCGCCGCTCGTCCCCGCTCGTCCCCGCTCCTTGTGCCGCTGCGGTGGCCGGCCCTCATTCCTCCGCTTCATCTCTGCTGGTTGGCCAGATTCTTCCATGATTAAAAGCTCCTGAATCATGCTTTTCCTCCGACACCTGATCCTCTCCTGGCCACCAAAACCGCTGAGCTGTCTGTCGTTCCCATGAGGGCTGCGCTCTTTCGCCCCGCCGCCACCTCCGCAGGTCCCCAGGGAACCTTCTGGCTCCATCAGCAAGGACGGACACTAACAATGCAGGATGTTCAACTAAGGCTGCTGTAAACGAGCGGAGGCCGAGCGGAGGCCGCGCTGCCAAGCGGTGTTAGCGCCATGCTAAGTCATTCATGCTAACTTTTCTCATTCAGTAGTTTGAAGGTTGTCTACTGTCTCCAAGCACATGACAGGAGCAGTGTGTGAGAGTAGGGGGCGGGGTCTATGATCAGAAATGGAATATAATATACAGAACTGGGTCCTCATTAGTGTATAATTACCTGTAACTACAGATCTGTGTGTTCTGGTTATCTAGAACGAGCTTCATGTCTACATAGGAGCAGCTCGTCTTCCAGCAGAGACTCTCACCACCATGTTTCTACAGTAGCCCAGAACAGACACATGTCACACTGGCTATAAGCAGCAGCTTAAACTAGGGGGCGCTATAGCACCGAGGGAAGAACAAGAACCCTTGTTGGAGAAGATCAGCTCTCAGCCCTCCAGCTGCTAGCTCAGATTTTCTCAATCCACCTTAAATAGCGTAGCACTTACTATAACGCTTCAAATGCCAGAATATGACCTCGTTACCATTTAAGGTGGAACGTTAAACCTGGGGAACGTTATCAGGCAGTGCTTCCAGCTGCGGGAGAACCGTGAGGAGGTCCTGGTGGTGTAGATCAGCTGATCAGGGTTACAGTAGGCATTAGGGAGTTACTACACTGCGCTAATGATATGAGCAGGTTAGGTAGAACCGCTGGATGGGTAGAATAAATAGCTAGAACACGGGTACGGAGAACCAATATTTGCGAAGCCAGATTTTGACAAATAGAGGATCAAAAAATGATGTTTCTGTCCACCGTCGAAAACAGAGAAGTGATGCAGCTACAAAGGAATGGCCGCGATTAGCATCATGCTAATTAAGACCTGACCCAACAGGCCAGTCTGGATACACAGTCGTACACTAACACTGATGAAAATGAATGATGACTGTTACCGGACTGCTAGCATCATGCTAATGAGACCATGCTAATGCTCCCCTGTAGCGCTCCTGTATGGGCAGTAGGTGCGAGGAGGAGGAGGCGGAGGCGATGAGCCACCGCGGGAGAGATGAATGGAAGGTGCTGGTTTATGAATGAGAGCACGTGCTGATTATAATGATCTGGTTTATTATACCAGTGATAGGAAATCGCTCAGGTGCCCTCAGACGTGTTTCACACACACACGTGTGCGGGCGCCTGCTCAGATGGAGCCGGAGCCGGAGCTGGAGCTGGTGTATGACTGTGAGCTCCATCTGAGAAAGTCTTCAGCAGAGCGAGTGTCTCAGCACCTGCTGTGAGTCATGAGGTCATTCTAAACTGCAGCGTTCGGCATCAGATCCCACACTTTCCACCCCATCCCGCATGGAACAACCCCTGACTCTCCCTCTCTCTCTCTCTCTCTCTCTCTCTCTCTCTCTCTCTCTCTCTCTCTCTCTCTCTCGGTCTCTCTCTCTCTCTCTCTCTCTCTCTCTCACTCACTCACTCACTCACTCACTCACTCACTCACTCACACACTCACAATCAGGAGAAGAAGAGAGCACTCACTCAGCCACTCACTCAACTCACTCACTCAAACACTCTCTCTCTCTCCTCTCTACTCCTCTCCCCTCGAGGGATTGGGAGAGAAGAGAGAGAGAGGAGAAGAGAGAGAGAGAGATTACTCTCTCCCTCTCATCCCTGAGAGATCTCCCTCTCTCTCTGAGATAAAGTCTCTGGAGAGAAGGAGAACATCTTCAAGAGATTGGAAGAGATGGAGTCTCTCTGGGGTCTCCAGAGAAAAGTAGAGGTCTCTCACGATGAAAAGCTCTGAGGAAAGTCTCGACTCTCTCTAAAGTTTAAAAAGTGGTAATTAAAGACCAAGTTGAAAGAAAACTTGAGTGAGTGAAGGAGAGAGATGGAGAGAGTGAGGAACATTACAGTATAAAAGGTGGAGTTAAAGAAGAGTGAGCAGGTGGAGTATAGAAGTGTACTCCAGGTGGAGTATTAGAACTGTAGTTCAGTAGGTGTATAGAGGTACTCATTACAGTATGTATGGATATAGAAGTGTACTCATTGTGTAGTAGGTTGGAGTATAGAAGTGGGGTAGGTGGAGTAAGAAGTGTTCTCATTAGTTGTAGAGGTGGGGGAAGAAGAGAGGTCAATTAGTGAGTAGGTGGAGCATAGAAGTGTGGTCATTAGTGTAGTAGGTGGAGTATAGAAGTGTGGTCATTAGTGTAGTAGGTGGAGTATAGAAGTGTGGTCATTAGTGTAGTAGGTGGAGCATAGAAGGTGGTGATTAGAAGAGATGGAGATAGAAGTGAGAGGGAGTAGATGGTAGTAAAGAATGACTGGAGGAAAGTAGAAGTGTAGTAAGTGATGAGTATAGGAGAAAGGATGGACATTAATGGTAGGAGTATGGAAATCAAGTGTTAAAGGTGGAGTCCTGAAAGTTATAAAAGTTGGAGTCATTAGTGTAGTAGGTGGAGTCATTAGTGTAGTAGGTGGAGTATAGAAGTGGAGTCATTAGTGTAGTAGGTGGAGTATAGAAGTGGAGTCATTAGTGTAGTAGGTGGAGTATAGAAGTGTGGTCAGTGTAGTAGGTGGAGTATAGAAGTGTAGTCATTAGTGTAGTTAGTGTAGTACAGGAGTGTAGAAGTGTAGTAGGTGGAGTATAGAAGTGTGGTCATTAGTGTAGTAGGTGGAGTATAGAAGTGGAGTCATTAGTGTAGTAGGTGGAGTCATTAGTGTAGTAGGTGGAGTCATTAGTGTAGTAGGTGGAGTATAGAAGTGGAGTCATTAGTGTAGTAGGTGGAGTATAGAAGTGTGGTCAGTGTAGTAGGTGGAGTATAGAAGTGTGGTCAGTGTAGTAGGTGGAGTATAGAAGTGTGGTCAGTGTAGTAGGTGGAGTATAGAAGTGGAGTCATTAGTGTAGTAGGTGGAGTATAGAAGTAGTGGAGTATAGAAGTGTAGTCATTAGTGTAGTAGGTGGAGTATAGAAGTGGAGTCATTAGTGTAGTTAGTGTAGTACAGGAGTGTAGAAGTGTAGTAGGTGGAGTATAGAAGTATGGTCATTAGTGTAGTAGGTGGAGTATAGAGGTGGAGTCATTAGTGTAGTAGGTGGAGTCATTAGTGTAGTAGGTGGAGTATAGAAGTAGTGGAGTATAGAAGTGGAGTCATTAGTGTAGTAGGTGGAGTATAGAAGTGGAGTCATTAGTGTAGTAGGTGGAGTATAGAAGTGTGGTCATTAGTGTAGTAGGTGGAGTATAGAAGTGTGGTCATTAGTGTAGTAGGTGGAGTATAGAAGTGTGGTCATTAGTGTAGTAGGTGGAGTATAGAAGTGTACTCATTAGTGTAGTAGGTGGAGTATAGAAGTGTACTCATTAGTGTTGTAGGTGGAGTATAGAAGTGTACTCATTAGTGTAGTAGGTGGAGTATAGAAGTGTGGTCATTAGTGTAGTAGGTGGAGCATAGAAGTGTGGTCATTAGTGTAGTAGGTGGAGTATAGAAGTGTGGTCATTAGTGTAGGTCAGTATAGTGTAGTTAGTGTTGTAGGTGGAGTATAGAAGTGTACTCATTAGTGTAGTAGGTGGAGTATAGAAGTGTGGTCATTAGTGTAGTAGGTGGAGCATAGAAGTGTGGTCATTAGTGTAGTAGGTGGAGTATAGAAGTGGAGTCATTAGTGTAGTTAGTGTAGTACAGGAGTGTAGAAGAGTGGTCATTAGTGTAGTAGGTGGAGTATAGAAGTGGAGTCATTAGTGTAGTAGGTGGAGTATAGAAGTGGTGGAGTATAGAAGTGGAGTCATTAGTGTAGTAGGTGGAGTATAGAAGTGGAGTCGGAGCAGTATAGAATTGAGGGTTCCTGTACTGTCCACACTTGGTACGACTGCTGCTGATGTTCTACTGCGGTTCTCCGGTTCTGCGGTTCTGCGGTTCTGCTGCTAATTCTGATCTAAATGTTCGTCCAGGTTGATGTGTCTCTCTGTGGACTGTGCTTTAGGAGGGCTCGGGTCAGGATTGCTTAGGGGGCTGTGTCAGTGTCTCTCTGTCTCGGTCTGTAGCTGCTGGTGTAGAGGTGATTTAGGGGCGCCTCGGTTCTCCCTGAGGACGGTCAATACGCTGAATAATTTAAGCCTGCTGCTCAGTTAATTAGATATTTAATTGACTAGCTGTAGACGGATGACGGCGTTCCGCACACACATAAATTCATGTAAACGGGACGGCAGCTTGACCCCCGTGGGCGTAGATTCAGCCAGGTCAAAGTTCAGAGTGAAGGCCATGCCCACTTGAACTGTTGCATTCCTAGCTTCTGTTATCTAGAACCGATATTAAAACACTTATCTCTTCCCAAAGGACCCTTTACCCTGTCTGGACACTTTATCAGAAACCATCGCTGGCGTTTACATAAACGGGTACTACAGGTTCTATACATGCCCTTTAATAATGTTCCCCTGCCCCTTAACTGCCCCATAACTGCCCCCTAACTGCCCCATAACTGACCCTTAACTGACCTGTCACAGGGCTGAAGGCTTTGGCCCCGCCCACACAGAACAGTTTCAGAGTCAGAGAAACTTAGCGAGCTAAAGCTAACCAGCGCAACCAACAGCTAGCACACTATACCTCCTATCTGCAGCCGCTCATCACTCCTTCATTCCTTCATCCATCACCAACACTGTTCCCTAATCCCTTCATTCCTCTGTCCATCACCAACACTGTTCCTCCATCCCTTCATTCCTTCATCCATACACCAACACTGTTCCTCCATCCCTTCATTCCTCTGTCCATCACCAACACTGTTCCTCCATCCCTTCATTCCTTCATCCATCACCAACACTGTTCCTCCATCCCTTCATTCCTTCATCCATCACCAACACTGTTCCTCCATCCCTTCATTCCTTCATCCATCACCAACACTGTTCCTTAATCCCTTCACTCCTCTATCCATCACCAACACTGTTCCTTCATCCCTTCATTCCTTCATCCATCACCAACACTGTTCCTCCATCCATTTATTCCTCTCGTCTATCACCAACACTGTTCCTCCATCCCTTCACTCCTCCATCCATCACCAACACTGTTCCTTCATTCCTTCATCCATCACCAACACTGTTCCTCCATCACTTCATTCCTTCATCCATCACCAACACTGTTCCTCCATCCCTTCATTCCTTCATCCATCACCAACACTGTTCCTCCATGTTTCTAATGAAGTTCTGAGAGTCTTTTTTCTGGTTCTGGTAGAGTGGGTTATTGGTTCCTGTCAGTTCATAGTGCTGGTAGAGTACTGGTTCATGTCAGTTTGTGGTTCTGGTAGAGTACTGGTCCTGTGGATTTGTGGTTCTGGTAGAGTACTGGTCCTGTGGATTTGTGGTTCTGGTAGAGTCTTGGTTCATGTCAGTTTGTGGTTCTGGTAGAGTACTGGTCCTGTGGATTTGTGGTTCTGGTAGAGTCTTGGTTCATGTCAGTTTGTGGTTCTGGTAGAGTACTGGTCCTGTGGATTTGTGGTTCTGGTAGGGCCGGTGACGGTATTGCGCCCAGCTCCTCAGGAACCTGGTGTCGAGGGCGAGTGCCCTTTAAGCGCAGGGTGGGGTTTGCGCACCCTGAGGCCGTGTCGAGGGCGAGTGCCCCTTTAAGCGCAGGGCCGGGTTTGCGCCCCCTGAGGCCGTGTCGAGGGCGAGTGCCCCTTTAAGCGCAGGGCCGGGTTTGCGCCCCCTGAGGCCGTGTCGAGGGCGAGTGCCCTTTAAGCTCAGGGGCGGGTTTGCGCCCCCTGAGGCCGTGTCGAGGGCGAGTGCCCTTTAAGCGCAGGGCCGGGTTTGCGCCCCCTGAGGCCGTGTCGAGGGCGAGTGCCCCTTTAAGCGCAGGGCCGGGTTTGCGCCCCCTGAGGCCGTGTCGAGGGCGAGTGCCCCTTTAAGCGCAGGGCCGGGTTTGCGCCCCCTGAGGCCGTG
>JAMWET010006986.1:30000-62500 GCA_024036415.1 Prochilodus magdalenae
ATAACAGCATCAGCAATCAGTCAACATGGACTCCACTGTCAGACAGACGGAGACAAACGGACGTGTGGACAGACGGACATATGAATGGAGGGACAAACAGACGAATAAACAAATCCACACAATGAAACAGACGGAGGATTAGACAGCTCCACTTTCATCTCCTGAAAACAGTCGATCTGAAGTCACATGACGCATTATGTGGCGTATATGGAAGTGTCTATATGTACATTAATACCGTGTCTCATTAATCCGCCTCCTTAGCATCTATAACCCGTACCGCGTCTCATACACACGGCATACAGTACATGACGTTCCTCCCAGCTGGAACAGGGGGTGGAATAACCGCACACGTTTGAACCCAGCGAATCAGATGAACTGCCTGTCATGTGTGCCGCGTATGTAAACACCGGGACAGGGAACGTTTCACTGCTGGGTTTTCCCATGGAGTCTGAGCCGTTCTGGAAAACGTCCGAGCCTTTCTGGAAAACGTCCTGAGAGTGTATGAAAACAAGTACATGGCGCTTCTCCCGGCAGGACACACCTGCAGGAGGCCGGCGGGTGCCAGCGTGGTGCGGTCTAATCTGGTTTGTCTCAGTGTAATCGTGTCAATGTCATTCTCAATCAGACGGCTACAACGAGGGCCAAATCACTTCAGCTGTGATTGGACTGCACCCGGAATCCGGTACCAGAGGGGGTTGTCTTTAAAATGACCCTCAGACAGACTCTCTCTCTCTCTCTCTCTCTCTCTCTCTCTCTCTCTCTCTCTCTCTCTTTATATATCTATATATCTATATATCCGTCTCGCCCTGCTTTCCTCCCTCCATTCCATCTTCCTTTTGTGTCTCAGCAGTCTGTCAATCACGCTGGACTTTCTGTGATTGGTCTTTTATTGAAAAGCTATTGATTCCTCAGTGTGTGTGTGTGTGTGTGTGTGTGTGTGTGTCTGTCTGTCTGGTGTGTGTGTGTATATGAGGATAAGAGTGTGCGGAGTGTTAGGCCACTGCAGAGGAGTGTGTGGTTTGGCCTACACTGGTTCACATTAAAGAGGAAGGTCGGTGGCGGCGCTGGCAGCTCAGGACATGTGACACAAAATCCAGAAGTTTGGAGTTTTGGAGAACCAGAATTGTGTCCCTACAATACTGATGAAGGAACAGTGTTAGTGATGGATGAAGGGATGAAGGAACAGTGTTAGTGATGGATGAAGGGATGAAGGAACAGTGTTGGTGATGGATGAAGGGATGAAGGAACAGTGTTGGTGATGGATGAAGGGATGAAGGAACAGTGTTGGTGATGGATGAAGGGATGAAGGAACAGTGTTGGTGATGGATGAAGGGATGAAGGAACAGTGTTGGTGATGGATGAAGGGATGAAGGAACAGTGTTGGTGATGGATGAAGGAACAGTGTTGGTGATGGATGAAGGAACAGTGTTGGTGATGGATGAAGGGATGAAGGAGCAGTGTTGGTGATGGATGAAGGGATGAAGGAACAGTGTTGGTGATGGATGAAGGGATGAAGGAACAGTGTTGGTGATGGATGAAGGGATGAAGGAACAGTGTTGGTGATGGATGAAGGGATGAAGGAACAGTGTTGGTGATGGATGAAGGGATGAAGGAACAGTGTTGGTGATGGATGAAGGGATGAAGGAACAGTGTTGGTGATGGATGAAGGGATGAAGGAGCAGTGTTGGTGATGGATGAAGGGATGAAGGAGCAGTGTTGGTGATGGATGAAGGGATGAAGGAGCAGTGTTGGTGATGGATGAAGGGATGAAGGAACAGTGTTGGTGATGGATGAAGGGATGAAGGAACAGTGTTGGTCGCTAAGTTTCTCTGACTCTGAAACTGTTCTGTGTGGGCGGGGCCAGAGATGTCAGCCCTGTGATTGGTCAGGGGAATGCTTGCCGAAGTGTTACCCAGAATTAGGACCACCCAGTTACATGGAGAGGAGAAATATGGTGGAATATGTGGGTCAGTCGTGTGTCTGTTATGGGTCAGTTAAGGCTCAGTCGTGGGTCAGTCGTGTGTCTGTTATGGGTCAGTTAAGGCTCAGTCGTGGGTCAGTCGTGGGTCAGTCGTGGGTCAGTCGTGGGTCAGTCGTGGGTCAGTCGTGGGTCAGTTAAGGGTCAGTTAAGGGTCAGTGGACATTATTAAAGGGTATGTATAGTACCTTACATTTACATTTAGGGCATGTGGCTGAGGCTCTTACCCAGAGCGACGGTGTGGTGTTAGGAGTCTTACCCAAGGACTCTGACTGGTGTAGCCTAGTCACCCAGACCGGGATTCAAACCCCAGTCTCCCACATGTGGTGGCGGCTCCCTGGCAGGTAGGTTGTACTACCTGTTTACTGTTTACCTGCTGGAACACCATTAACCTTTACTGTTTCGCACACACCTGTAAAATTAATCTAAAATAATCTACACATTTCTATTTCTGCTATTATTATTATTAGTAGTAGTAGAATTATAAATTATTAATTATCATTATTATTGTTTTGTTGTTGATGATGATGATGATGATGATGATGATAATAATAATAATAATATCAACAATGCTACAAGTAATTATTATTATTGTTGTTGTTGTTTTTATTGTTATCGGTCCAGCTGTTGTGTGCAGGGTTGTGTTTGTGAGGCTCCGTGTGTATGTGCCGTGGTGAACGTGATTTCTCCATATCCTGATAATGATGAGTCACTCAGTATCCCCACCGCAGGGCTTGGGTTAAACGCTGTGGCTGGGAGCCAGATTTGCCCTGGTCGGCACTATTGGTTCCTCAAACGTCTTTCAACACTAACCACCTCGCGGGATGATGTTTTCCTGACCTAGTTGGGCTGTAAGGTGTTCCCGGAGCGGGTGCTCTCTTCAAATTCCAATTAAACCAAAGCATTCCTTGTAAAAGCTGAGTTATCTTCCAGGAGCTCCGGGCTCGCGCTTCCGATACGCCTCTCAGCCGCGTTCCGCTTCAGGTCTCCGTGGTAGCGTCTGAATAATGGTGTGACAGGTCAGATTACTGATCAGCTGTTCAATCTGCTCCTCACTGTTAGTCATGTGATTCACTACACGCTTTGATGTTCAGCACCTGGCAGCTCCACACCTAGCCACTTCCACCAAGATCCACCAAGTTCTGTTCGGGTTCACCCCTCAGCTTTGATCCGTTTGCCACATTTCCACCTGTGGAGCGTTAGTCGGTTCTTCAGCAGGAACATCTCTGGGCATATCAGATGTCAGAGGGGAGAAGGCAACCATGGCGACACGCGGTGGTCTGCTGAAGAGCCCTCTCTACGTCGTCTTGATCACCGCTACCTGATCCGTGTAGCGCCCTCTGTTGGGGACAGATTCTTTGACACTGCTTGGTTCTAGAGTGAATGCAGGCTGCTTTCCTGAACAGTGCCAAGGTTCTCGAAACCCTGAGTGCAACAGGTTAGAGAACCAGGGCTAATTCTGGTAGAACTGGACTGGGCTGGTTGAGCTGTTATTGCTTCTAGATGCTTCCATTGCACAACAACAGCACTTACGGTTGTCTGGAGCGGCTCTAGCAGGGCTGAAACTGCACAGGCTAACTTGTGGTACGACCGTATCATGTTTCAGTCGCTGGGCTCTTCAGCTTCACCTACTCAGGATGGGTACCCGCGGGACGTAGCGGTACTCGAGGGTGCTCTCCTCTACAGTGTTTGGTATCACTTAAAGCTGGGCTCAGTGAGTACTGTTACCTATCAATAACTGCACCAGAATGCTAACTAGGACGCTTCCTTCATGTGCTATAATTAAGGGCAGCTGGTTGGAGTGCTAGCACAGTGCTAAGAGCTTTATCTCATATTTCTACACTTAAGAGTGATAGATATAAGTCTCCGTGAGCGTGCTGGAGCAGAACAGCACAGTGTATGATTTAATATCCGCTAATTTAAGCTAATAGCAACAACTAGCAGGCTAATTGGCAAACTGGACACTATAAAGTGGCACAAAATGACCCAGAAAGACAAGCACGTCACGAACTGCGGTTGTTTTGGTGGTTCAAGTGTTGTGTCTCAAGGACATTCCGTTAGTTCCCGTTTGGGCCAGTTCTCGTTTTTGAGTGTGCGGTAGGAAAGCTGCACCCCAGCAAGCTGCGAAGTTTCCAGTAAAGTGGCCACAAAGCAAGCTGTGATGTCTGTCTTTACATTTCCAGGCTACAGCAGAGCTGGTCTTCAGTTCCCGCACGCATATCTGCTCCTTTAGCTCTGGGCGTGATGTCCCATGTTTTGAACCATCATACGTCGTGTTATCAAACATGCCGTCGCTCTAAACACAACAGACTGCGTACCCATTTCCCCACAGCGACTGGAAGGGGTCGTCTGTGAACACCCCACCCCCCCAGGGAGGCACAAAGCCTCAGAACAGCCACACAACAAACAGACGCACCAAACTATGAATAAAAGATCCGGAATCGTGTCCCCTCAGCCTGATGGAAACCAGCAGGGCTCCCAACACGGAACCGCCAACAGATTTGATGTGCATTAAAGTGACGGGGACAGTCAGAGCGGAGTGAAGGACGGCAGTGCACCGACACGGAGAGGCCGCGGTGACTACCAGAGCCTGTTAGGGCCTTCAGCTCAGCCCATACAGATCAAGACAGTCTGGAGGTAATGTGGCTAGCGCTCATAGGGGGTTACTAGTAGCACGTTAGCACAAAGCTAGTGCTGCTCTTTCTCTATGCCCTTCTGGGTTAGACACAGTAAGCTTTTAAAATACGTCATTCTCTATGTTTCCCTTAAAGCAGGGACTACTGCTAGTGATGTGTACAGATGCCCTAGCAATGGCCTAGCAACACCTTAGAAACCAAATTAGAAACTACCACAATAGTAGTGGGCTAGCAATACCTTAGCAACCACTTGGGTTAACATGGTAACATCTTAGCAACCACCTGGGATAACCAACTGCCTGAATACCATAGCAGTGGCCTACCAACACCTTAGCAATGCCTTAGCAAACCACAGATACCAAAGCAATGGCCCAGCAGCTCCTTAGCAACACATTAGCAGCCCCAAGATATTATAGCAATGGCCTAGCAACGCCTTAGCAAAGCCTTAGCAACCCAATGCTTTCCATAGCAAGAGTCTAGCAACAGCATAGTAACCATACGGATACCACAGCAACACCTTGGCAACAGTTTAGCAACCTCCTGGAATACCAAAAGAAGGATCTAGCAGTTACTTGCCTAGGAATTTTCCAGTACAGTAGCAATGGGCTAGCAAGACCTTAGCCTCCACCTGGGATAACATAGTAACACCTTAGCGACTCCATGGATACCATAGCAATAGGCTAGCAATGCTTTAACAACCCCCTGGATACAAGCAGCCTCACAACATGTAAAAACCACTGGAAACCACTACAGTAGCAACAGCCTAGCAACTCCTTAGCAACTCCCAATTACAGTAGCAACAGCCTAGCAACACCATAGCAACTCCCGATTACAGTAGCAACAGCCTAGCAACACCATAGCAACTCCCGATTACAGTAGCAACTGCCTAGCAACACCTTAGCAACTCCCGATTACAGTAGCAACCGCCTAGCAACACCTTAGCAACTTCCGATTACAGTAGCAACAGCCTAGCAACACCATAGCAACTCCCGATTACAGTAGCAACAGCCTAGCAACACCTTAGCATCGACAGGATAGCAACGGTTTAGTCCAGCCAGTTTAACGCGTGAGTATGACTCTCCCTCATGTTTATTATTCCCGGTTTAGGAGAAAACAAGCGGTGTAGAAGGTACCGGTTCATTAACGAGCGTCGTAATTAATCAGCAGGGTTAATTAGCATAACAGATTAGCATAACAGATTCACTTCACTCTCTCAGGTAAAAGGCCATAGGCTGCACCAACACCGAGCCAGTGCTCACAGTGGCTCGCACCCAGATCCTGACTGATCCCTGACGGGAAACCAGCGTGGTCAGCCGTGTACCGGAACGCCTGCCAGTGGACGCAGTGCGTTAGGGCTCTGCGTCAGGTGACCCTCGTGGCACTGCGCTGGAGAGTGAGGTAACTGAGTCGTGGTGTTGTTTTCCCAGACTTCGCGTTTGCAGCGCTGGGGAAAGAGGAGGAGGTGGAGGTGACATATCCACCCTGTAATGCACAGTGAAGGAGCTAACGTAGCTTCTTCTCAAGGCTAGAAGACGACATGATGACTCGAGGGACGCTTATTAATATCACATGGCAAACTCATCAGCCCACTCAGGCAAACTCCGCAGCTGAGTGATGCAGCAGTTGTAACGGGTGACACACTCTGGCACACCACTCCACAAACACCATGAAGCGTCCGCGTGAGTCAGAGCACAGCGCGCGCGGCCAAGAGCGCCGCTGGCCAGAGCGGTACCCGGGGTCTTTCAGCCGATGGCAGGCGAGCAGGAAAACAGATACTACACCGCGAACGGCCTCGGAGCTCCTCCAGCCCTGAGTGGGTGTGGAAATCATTAGCTGCTTAACACGCACTGATTCATTCGGGACCCTATGAGTGTGAGCATGTGTGAGCTGGACCCCTGTCATGCTTGGCAGGAGACCCTCTGTCTGACAGAGCGTGTGGGTGTGTGTGGGCGTGTGTACTGGACAGCTCACCACTCAGACAGAGTTGTATACGCCAGAGTCCCGCAGTCTCAGCCTTTCATGAGGCACACTCACACGCTCCCACAGGTACCCGTAACGCTGGGCTGAGTGGTGTACAGTGCGGCACATGTACCAATATCAAAGCATACTTTCCCAAACACGGCGCTTTGATTCCCATCCAGAGCCAGTTAAACACGCCTTTCCCTACGGATTCAAACCGCTCACCAAACCACACCGCCCCGTGAGGGCTACGTAACTGACCATCAGAAAAACACCACGTATTCTCAACATCAAAGGAATATCAAAGGACCGCAGCACCCAGAAGGAGGTGTGGGAGTGCGGGTGTGTTGGGAAGGAAGATAAAGGAGACCAGGATCAATAACTGGTGATAAGTTTAGACTGATATGATCAATATTTATTGAGCTACACATACAGAAGTCTGTCTCTCAGTATGGCGTCGGGCCGCCGTGTTCGCTAACCCAACACGCCAGACGTCTCGGTATGGAGCTGTAGAGGTTCCTAATGGAGTCCTGTGATAATCCATCCCATGCAGCTTGAACATCCTCACACAGTTCCTGCAGATGGTGCGGTAGGGGTGGAGGTGGAGGGACGCCAGGTCTTCTGGACGTGTGACAGTAAACCGTTCATCTTGGTGCTGACCACGGTGCCTCCACACACGGATTCGTTGGGCGTCTCCACCAGGACAGAAGCGGGACTCGTCATATACACATTTAAATACACCATATGGACTAAAGTATTGGGACACCTACACCTTACACTACTACAGGAGCGGGTACGCCCTCCCATTCTAAACCTACAGGCATTGCTATGGAGCTGTAGCCCCTTAGCAGCTACCGCAACCTCCACTCTTCCGGAAAGCTTTCCACAAGATTCCGGAGTGCCCTCTGTGAGGTCAGATGTTGGATGAGAGGGCACAATCTCCACTCTGTGTTATCCTGAAGGTGTTGGATGGGGTTGAGGTCAGGTCTCTGTGTGGGCCGGTCGAGAGTGGACCTTGGCCTTCATGGCGCTTGCTTTGTGCCTTGGGACACAGTCATGCCAGAACGGGAAACGGTCTTTCCCAAACTGTTCCCACAAAGATATCCCTCCACTGGAACTAAGGGGCTCGATTCCCACCCCTGAGAAACACCCCCATAGCATTAGCCCTCCTCCACCAAACTACAGTTGGCACAGTGCAGCCAGACAGGCAGTGTTCTCCTGATGTTCTCCAAACCCAGACTCCTCCTCAGACTCCACAGAACACGGATCCAGTGCTCCCGAGTCCAGGGGTGGAGCTTGCATTGTGTTTGGGGATGCAGGCTTGCACCCCGTAAGCCCACAGTGCTCGTACTGATGTGAAGACCAGAGGAGGTTAGGAGCTTCAGCAGAGCGCTGGAGACTCGGGGACTCCGCTGGTGTATACATACCTGACTCACATTAGGGTTATAGATAGATAGATAGATAGATAGATAGATAGATAGATAGATAGATAGATAGATACTTTATTGATCCCAGAGGGAAATTTTTAATACCCTCGTCATGTTGTTGCTCTTTGTGTGCAGCTGTGTGTGAGTGTGTGTGTGTGTGTGTCTGTGTCTGTGTGTGCAGAGATGTGTGTGTGTGTCTGTGTGTGTAGATGTGTGAAGAGGTGTGTGAGTGTGTGTGTCTGTGTGTGTGAAGAGGTGTGAAGAGGTGTGTGTGTGTGTGTGTCTGTGTGTGTGTGTGTGTGCAGCTGTGTGAAGAGGTGTGAGTGTGTGTGTGTGAGTGTGTGTGCAGATGTGTGAAGAGGTGTGTGTGTGTGTGTGTGAGTGTGTGCGTGTGTGTCTGTGTGTGTGTGTGTGAGTGTGTGTGCAGATGTGTGAAGAGGTGTGTGTGTGTGTGTGTGTGTGTGTGTGTGTGTGTGTGTGTGTGTGTGTGTGTGAGTGTGTGCGTGTGTGTCTCTGTGTGTGTGTGTGTGTGTGTGTGTGTGTCTGTGTGTGTGTGTGTGTGTGTGCAGCTGTGTGAAGAGGTGTGTGTGTGTGTGCAGATGTGTGAAGAGGTGTGTGTGTGTGTGCAGATGTGTGAAGAGGTGTGTGTGTGTGTGTCTGTGTCTGTGTGAGTGTGTGTGTGTGTGTGTGTGTGTGTGTGTGTGTGTCTGTGTGAGTGTGTGTGTGTGTGTGTGTGTGTGTGTGTGTGTGTGTGTGTGTGTGTGTGTGTGTGTGTGTGTGTGTGTGTGTGTGTGCAGCTGTGTGAAGAGGTGTGTGTGTGTGTGCAGATGTGTGAAGAGGTGTGTGTCTGTCTGTGTGTGTGTGTGTGTGTCTGTGTGAGTGTGTGTGTGTCTCTGTGTGTGCGAGTGTGTGTGCACGTGTCTTTTGGAGGCTGCTGTTAACATCCCACACGTGCTGAATTACACCGAATCTAATCAAACGCACCATCTGTTAATTATGCTAATTTAACAGAAAGACTAGGTTGTTACATTGTATTCATTCAGTCGAGACAAAACCCCGCCCCCATCACCCCCCCCCCCCCCCCATATATTCTCTCCCTGATTCTCTGAGCTAATAGAAATATATTGTGTCGTGTGTACTGTTGTCTCTTGCATGACTGTGTCCGCCAGGGCTGTGTTGCTACCCTGCAGTGTTGCACTGTTGGGTTTTGCGGTGTTGGGGTGTTGCGGTGTTGGGGTTTTGCAGTGTTGCGGTGTTGCAGCGTTGCGGTGTTGGGGTGTTGGGGTGTTGGGGTGTTGTGTTGAGTTTTAATTAAGAGCTGATATGCCAAGGTTGGTGTCGTTTGCTCTGTGTTGTGTGTGAACTCCCCCCTCCCCCCACTCCCCCACAATAATGTTAATAATTAATATTATTATTTTAATTCCTTATGTGTACATTATTGTGTGTATATTACACCATATGAACTCTGACCTTCCTACAGCTCCTTGCTGAATGAGCTCTGGAGCTGGCTGAATCGATTCTCTACAGTAGGAGGTTTATAGACCCTGTTATAGAGGCCTGTGGTAATAGTGCGGAGCCTCCGTGTGGGCACGGTGAGGATGGAGTTAACCCAAACGCATGTAACGGTACCCGAAGCAGACGGGGCATTCGGTGGCGGTGTCTCCTCAGGCCATTCGTGTGCAGGCTGGAGTCACTGTGGGTTTAGCTGAAGTTCCGTGAACTTCATCCTCCACATGCCCAAATGAGGGCTGAGCATCAGGAGCTCGGTTACTCCACACATCTGTCTGTACAGTTGTCTTTGAGAAATGATGTAACAAACTCTTCAGGTCTTCCTGCCATGCAGTGTCAAGTGGCAAAATGCGTGTGCGTGTGCGTGTGCGTGTGTGTGAGACTCTCTTTTCATGTGTGCAGTTTGTTTATGAAATGCATATATATATATCATCACTGCCCAAAGAAAAACATGTATCTCCAAGGCAACTGTACAGGAGAGGGCAAAAACCCGATTGAATCTGAATGTTAGTCAATGGAACCAGACGTCTTTCCAAACATGTTTTGGGTTTTTAGTGATTCCTTCATCCTTTATTTATTTATTTATTTATTTGCATCAAATATGCCAAAAAAATGACCAATTTGGAGATACATGGTTTTCATTGAACAGTGACGTTACAGTGTATATATATGTAATTTAAATATATGATGGAAACATTGTTTACATATATATGTATGATATATACATATATAAATATCTCAAACTTTTAATGGAAGTCAAGGGAAGCAGACTTTTTTCCAGTACACAATATGAACAGATGATTGCAAATTATGAAAAACTATAAAATGACTAAACTGTTTTAAATAGTAAATATCATAATATATACCTCTCTCTCTTTCTCTCTCTCTCTTTCTTTCTTTCTTTCTTTCTTTCTTTCTTTCTTTCTCTCTCTCTCTCTCTCTCTCTTTCTTTCTCTCTCTCTCTCTCTCTCTCTCTTTCTTTCTTTCTTTCTTTCTTTCTCTCTCTCTTTCTCTCTCTCTCTTTCTCTCTCTCTCTCTCTCTCTCTCTCTCTCTCTCTCTCTCTCTCTCTCTCTCTCTCTCTCTCTCTCTTTCTCTCTTTCTCTTTCTCTCTCCCACCCCCTCCCAACCCCTGCCCCCCTTTCTCATAGTGTGACTCAGTGTGTTTTCTGCCAGATGTGCGCTGGATGGGAGGGGGATTCCCCGTGGGACATACTTGTGTGCGTGTGTGTCTGTGTGTGTGAGTGTGTATGTGTGTGTGCGTGTGCATGCGTGTGTGTGTGTGTGTGTGCGTGTGTGTGATATCGATCGTTTCCTTTTAAGTGGTATTCATGCTGCTAATCTCTGGTTATAAATCTGGGTGACTATTGATCAGAATGCATGTAATAAAGCTTCTTTCCCTCCTCCCCATCCAGTGTGCAAAATAAGCATTATTGCAATGCTAGGAAAACATCATCTAACACCGATAAAGCGCCGGTAATTATACTAACACCATCGAACGCCCGCCTTTTGGACGCATAATCAAAGTTATAAGCAGGACTTATGATGTTGCATCTATTCCCCGGAGGAAGGGACGGAGGGAGGGAGGGAGGCTGGGGTGGCACTGTGCCCAGGATGAGCTGTCTCGGTGAAATCACGGCCAATATTGAGGCTTAAACTTCACAGTTAGACTGCCGCAAATCAGCGGGGCCACTGACCCCAGGAGCCTCCTCCAGACGGCTTCAGCACAGGGTTAGACTTATAGACATCCGGTATACATACAATAGGAGTGATGATTAAACATTCACAGTTTCAGGAGGAACATTTCATAGTCAGAATACCTATGTGGATCATATGACCATCATAGAGCACTTTTAAAATCGCTCCCTACACTTCCTGTAGTGTATTACAGTCTATCAGAATTAGCGTGTGGGTCGTATCGCCCCCTACGCTTCCTGTAATGTATTACAGTCTGTCAGAATTAGCGTGTGGGTCATATCGCCCCCTACGCTTCCTGCAGTGTATTACAGTCTGTCAGAATGAGCGTGTGGGTCGTATCGCCCCCCTACGCTTCCTGTAGTGTATTACAGTGTGTCAGAATGAGCGTGTGGGTCGTATCGCCCCCTACGCTTCCTGTAGTGTATTACAGTCTGTCAGAATGAGCGTGTGGGTCGTATCGCCCCCTACGCTTCCTGTATTGTATTACAGTCTGTCAGAATGAGCGTGTGGGTCATATCGCCCCCTACACTTCCTGTAGTGTATTACAGTCTGCCAGAATGAGCGCGTGGGTCGTATCGCCCCCTACGCTTCCTGTAGTGTATTACAGTCTGTCAGAATGAGCGTGTGGGTCGTATCGCCCCCTACGCTTCCTGTAGTGTATTACAGTCTGTCAGAATGAGTGTGAGGGTCGTATCGCCCCCTACGCTTCCTGTAGTGTATTACAGTCTGCCAGAATGAGCGCGTGGGTCGTATCGCCCCCTACGCTTCCTGTAGTGTATTACAGTCTGTCAGAATGAGCGTGAGGGTCGTATCGCCCCCTACGCTTCCTGTAGTGTATTACAGTCTGTCAGAATGACCTCTGGCCTTTTAGATCAGCTTAACTGGAAGCGATTAAGGTGTGAACACGGTCGTCAGACGTGAGCTCTAACTTCTTATCTGTATGTTTGATTGTGTGTGTGTGTGTGTGTGTGTGTGTGTGTGTGTATGTGTGTGTGTGTGTGTGTGTGTGTGTGTGTGGAGGGGGTGGTGTGTGTAGCAGACAGACATGAAGTGAGTAATGGAGTGGGCAGACGGGGATAAAGCCCCAAAGCTGCAGGATATTTTAATAAGAGCCAGAAAGGGATGAGCTTTGAGTGGCATGATAAACGTTTGTCCTCCATGACACTGCACTGACACGCAGCCGAGCCCAACACACAGCAGACGGAAACGGACCGGACCTCGTGATCACAGATTACACATCAGTCACCAATGGCTTCATACGAGAACTGTTTTTCAGCAGCTGCTTACAGCCCTACCTGGGGCTCATTCCTGGGCTCTCTGGGGTTTGTAACTCCGTGCTGGTTACACCTCATCTGAAGGAATTCCTCCCTGTTTACAGTGGAGAGACAGGAAGGCCGGGCTTTGTGAGTCTTCAACAAGTCCAAGACTACCAGTAGTCGGGATTAAGTGAAGGCTGGTTCTAACTGGCAGCTAAACTGGGTCAGGGCCAAACCCAAAACATCAGAGCCTCTTCAAGACCAAACTTCAATCCTCTTAGATGTTTTATGTGACATAATCAAAGGGACGTTCTTCCTACCTCCCTCCTTACCTAGCTTCCTTCTGTCATGCCCACCTCCCTACCTAACCCTCCTACCTACCCACCTACTTCCCTCTCTACCTACCTCATACCCACCCTACCCACCTACTTCCCTCTACCTACCTACCTTACACCCACCCTACACACCTACTTCCCTCTCTACCTACCTCATACCCACCCTACCCACCTACTTCCCTCTACCTACCTACCTTACACCCACCCTACACACCTACTTCCCTCTCTACCTACATACCCAATACCCATCCTACCAACCTACCGACCTCATACCCACCCACCTACTTACCTACTTCCATCTGTACCTACTTCCCTCTCTACCTACCTACCTACTTCATACTCACCCACCTCCCTACCTCCCCCTTTTATTGCAATGGTAGCCCTTATAGAACCTCTCTTGGCCAATCGCACTGCGGGCAACTGTGGCATGCCGCACCTGTATGGAGAACGCTTTATATAATATAGTTTGTTAAAATGGACCAGATGTTTGGAACCGGATCTAGATTAAGGGTGGGGCAGTAGAAGGTCTGGTGTAGGAACATGCCTTACGGTCTATCCCCTCGTATGTACGTGACACGTTGTGCTGTGTGAGTAATGTGTGACTGCATGTATCCCAACATCTCTCCCACAAACCCGCTCACTAGTACATACCCGCACAGTCACAGAACCCACCAGTACCTCGCCCGTCTCCCGAGGCCTGGAGGAACGCGGAGTTGCTGTTCTTCATGTACTTTCAGAGAGTTTTTGGTGGATGACTAGCAGTGCTGAACATGGGGAGATGTGCTCCGTCATGACTAAACCTCCCTCAGTAGCTCAGAGTGAACTGGGAGACAGAGACCTTAGCTCCTAAACTATCCACAGGGGAGAGAGAGAGATATTTGTGGGGAGTTGTGAGTGTGTTTGCTTGGAGGCCATGCAGTGGTCCAGTGGTGCTGTAGAACAGTATGGAAACCAGATCAGAGGGTCACTGAGGGTCCCAGTCCCCATCCCTTTGATGAAGATGTTACAGGCCTGAGGTGGGCGCTGTAAACAGATGTACCTGTTGTACAGAGTAAATACAGACGAGACGAGTAGAAGCGTGGTCTCTGACTTCTCTTGTTCTGTTATATAATAAACATGTGAATACATCTGGCTCATGTAAATACCTGTAAATATTTGTACATGTTTTCCTTGTAAACACTCTTACCATTTTCCTGTCTCAGTCACTTTCACATATTAGCGATACCAACTCAATGTACATTTCCAGAATACATTCAATTACCTTTAGCTTTCAAAATAACTCAATAAACTGGTGCTTTAAAGTGATTCTGTCAGGTATATAACCTCATAAAGTGTAAAAAATACTGTTAATCTGCTTTTAACATGTACATATTCCATAACATTAGAGAAAAGACCATTCACTTTTATCCTTTTGTGCTTCTAACTTAATAAAACAATGAACAGTATCAACAGATACCCATCTTTCATGTTAACTTCAGCTTAATAAACCAATAAAATTCTCTAAACAAACAATCTAACAGTACAGTGTCCTAAAATCACTGAACAGTGTTTAAATACAGATATAACCCCGCACAGAATCTCACAGTACGGTACGAAGTTAGCGGTTAGCCACATTAGCTTCGCTACTACTGCAGCCGTTAGCTTCCTCTTTACTCGGTTAAAACATCTACATTTTAACTTCAACTTGGCAATATCACGCCGTCAGTACGTCGTTAAAGATGTTATTTCACTAGTTCTGGACAGTTTATAATGTTCTGTGTACTTTTACTGCGCGGTTTTACAGAGTAAAAACAGACGAGCCGAGTAGAAGAGTGGTCTCGGACTTCTCTTGTTCTATGTTATAGAGAAGCGAGAGCACCTACCCTACCGCGCACACTACCCCTAGTGGCCGCTCCCAGTATGTACTTTGCAAACCACCCTCTTCTGTGCACAAAAGGAGAACACATTAAACAGAGCAATAGCCCAAATATCAATACACAAATACCTTTATAAAAACCAAAATCAATTGTGATCACTCCTTACTTCCTTAAGTATAAGGGGGGGTCACGAAAACATCAGCGCCAGGTGAAGAGGACCATCTTCATCGTCCCAGTTAAACTTCTCCTCTTGTGCTTACAGACAGTGTACACTCTGCACGTTCCACACAAACGGAATATACAGGGAGGCGTATAGATGATGGGGAACCTGTATCAGGAGCACAGAATGAGGATGACCTCTTGACCTGTGGGGGTATCACCCCCCGCCGTAGAGTCAAACAGTGGCACCCCAAAAACATCTGCCAGGCTGCAGGATACCAAGGTGCCCCTCTGTGGCAGGGGAGCGGCACACGGGGCAGGAGCATAAAGTTCTGCCCCACTGGTGGGGTCCTGGTGGTGTGCGACCGTCGCCTCTGCTGCTCCTCCATCTGTTTCCTCTGCAGAACCAACCGGGGGTCCCTCAACAAAGACGCTTAGAGAACAGCCAGTGAAGTGGAGAGGTGACTGCACAACACGACTTGAAGGACAGTCCAGAGTACACTGGTCATATACTTCAAAGCACTGAGATGTATGGACTCACTTTGACACTCCAAAGCACCCCTGTTATCTGTTCTAGCGTATAGGAGTGTTTATTGAGGGTGTGTATGGACTGATATCTCCTGTTCTAGCGTATAGGAGTGTTTATTGAGGGGGTGTATGGACTGATATCTCCTGTTCTAGCGTATAGGAGTGTTTATTGAGGGCGTTTATGGACTGATATCTCCTGTTCTAGCATATAGGAGTGTTTATTGAGGGTGTTTATGGACTGATATCTCCTGTTCTAGCGTATAGGAGTGTTTATTGAGGGCGTTTATGGACTGATATCTCCTGTTCTAGCATATAGGAGTGTTTATTGAGGGGGTGTATGGACTGATATCTCCTGTTCTAGCGTATAGGAGTGTTTATTGAGGGGGTGTATGGACTGATATCTCCTGTTCTAGCGTATAGGAGTGTTTATTGAGGGGGTGTATGGACTGATATCTCCTGTTCTAGCGTATAGGAGTGTTTATTGAGGGGGTGTATGGACTGATATCTCCTGTTCTAGCGTACAGGATAGTTTCCTGGGGACGTGTATGGGCTGATATCTCCTGTTCTAGCGTATAGGAGTGTTTATTGAGGGCGTTTATGGACTGATATCTCCTGTTCTAGCGTACAGGATAGTTTCCTGGGGACGTGTATGGGCTGATATCTCCTGTTCTAGCGTATAGGAGTGTTTATTGAGGGCGTTTATGGACTGATATCTCCTGTTCTAGCGTATAGGAGTGTTTATTGCGGGCGTTTATGGACCGATATCTCCTGTTCTAGTGTATAGGAGCGTTTATTGAGGGCGTTTATGGACTGATATCTCCTGTTCTAGCATATAGGAGTGTTTATCGAGGGTGTTTATGGACTGATATCTCCTGTTCTAGCGTATAGGAGCGTTTATTGAGGGCGTTTATGGACTGATATCTCCTGTTCTAGAGTATAGGAGTGTTTATTGAGGGTGTTTATGGACTGATATCTCCTGTTCTAGCGTATAGGAGCGTTTATTGAGGGTGTTTATGGACTGATATCTCCTGTTCTAGTGTATAGGAGTGTTTATTGAGGGCGTTTATGGGCTGATATCTCCTGTTCTAGCGTACAGGAGTGTTTATTGAGGGCGTTTATGGACTGATATCTCCTGTTCTAGTGTATAGGAGTGTTTATTGAGGGCGTTTATGGACTGATATCTCCTGTTCTAGCGTACAGGATAGTTTCCTGGGGACGTGTATGGGCTGATATCTCCTGTTCTAGCGTATAGGAGTGTTTATTGAGGGCGTTTATGGACCGATATCTCCTGTTCTAGCGTATAGGAGTGTTTATTGAGGGCGTTTATGGACCGATATCTCCTGTTCTAGCGTATAGGAGCGTTTATTGAGGGCGTTTATGGACTGATATCTCCTGTTCTAGCGTATAGGAGTGTTTATTGAGGGTGTTTATGGACTGATATCTCCTGTTCTAGCGTATAGGAGTGTTTATTGAGGGCGTTTATGGACTGATATCTCCTGTTCTAGTGTATAGGAGTGTTTATTGAGGGTGTTTATGGACTGATATCTCCTGTTGTAGCGTATAGGAGCGTTTATTGAGGGTGTTTATGGACTGATATCTCCTGTTCTAGCGTATAGGAGTGTTTATTGAGGGTGTTTATGGACTGATATCTCCTGTTCTAGTGTATGTCATTAGCTGAGGTTGAGCTGAATGAGGATGGAGCTATAGCTCATTGTTACTGTAAAATATAAATTGATAAAAGCAGGAAGTTATGATAAAGCAAAGTGTTTCTGTACACTGGAATAACAAACTGACCTAACATCCAAACCTGCCGAACACTTGTAAATTATCAATCATGATATGATTGGCACATTAAAGGACACTTGTTGGGAGTGTACGTTATAAAAGAACATCAAAGGTACAGAGTAAAGAGACCCACACACACTCACTGGTACAGCCGCACGCACTGTTACAGTAAGTCGAGCCCACGCTTGTGAGAAACAGCACACAGTCAGAGAGAGAGAGAGAGAGAGCTAAATATAGCTTCTGAACACTCATCAGAGAGAGAGAGAGAGAGAGAGGGAGAGAATAAAGAGGTAATGCGGACCATGCGTATGTGTGATGTGTCACCAAGGCCTACTCACACACACCCATAGAACAAAAACACAC
The DNA here is from genome assembly GCA_024036415.1 of Prochilodus magdalenae. Taxonomy (NCBI): domain Eukaryota; kingdom Metazoa; phylum Chordata; class Actinopteri; order Characiformes; family Prochilodontidae; genus Prochilodus; species Prochilodus magdalenae. The sequence goes on from JAMWET010006986.1 coordinate 47,488, forward strand.
TACAGCACACTGTATTAACTCAATATTACAGAACTAACAATAATACAACTACATACATTTCATACTGGATTATAATCTCTCCACAGTTATTACCGACAGACTGTAAACACTACACACGCTGCAGATTCATACTGGATTATAATCCCTGCACAGTTATTACCGTCAGACTGTAAACACTACACACGCTGCAGATTCATACTGGATTATAATCCCTCCACAGTTATTACCGACAGACTGTAAACACTACACACGCTGCAGATTCATACTGGATTATAATCCCTCCACAGTTATTACCGTCAGACTGTACACACTACACACGCTGCAGATTCATACTGGATTATAATCCCTGCACAGTTATTACCGTCAGACTGTAAACACTACACACGCTGCAGATTCATACTGGATTATAATCCCTCCACAGTTATTACCGTCAGACTGTAAACACTACACACGCTGCAGATTCATACTGGATTATAATCTCCACACAGTTATTACCGTCAGACTGTAAACACTACACACGCTGCAGATTCATACTGGATTATAATCCCTCCACAGTTATTACCGTCAGACTGTAAACACTACACACGCTGCAGATTCATACTGGATTATAATCCCTCCACAGTTATTACCGTCAGACTGTAAACACTACACACGCTGCAGATTCATACCGGATTATAATCTCTCCACAGTTATTACCGTCAGACTGTAAACACTACACACGCTGCAGATTCATACTGGATTATAATCTCTACACAGTTATAACTGTCAGACTGTAAACACTACACACGCTGCAGATTCATACTGGATTATAATCCCTCCACAGTTATTACCGTCAGACTGTACACACTACACGCGCTGCAGATTCATACTGGATTATAATCCCTCCACAGTTATTACCGTCAGACTGTAAACACTACACGCGCTGCAGATTCATACTGGATTATAATCTCTCCACAGTTATTACCGTCAGACTGTAAACACTACACACGCTGCAGATTCATACCGGATTATAATCCCTCCACAGTTATTACCGTCAGACTGTAAACACTACACGCGCTGCAGATTCATACTGGATTATAATCCCTCCACAGTTATTACCGTCAGACTGTAAACACTACACACGCTGCAGATTCATACCGGATTATAATCTCTCCACAGTTATTACCGTCAGACTGTACACACTACACACGCTGCAGATTCATACTGTATTATAATCTCTCCACAGTTATTACTGTCAGACTGTAAACACTACACACGCTGCAGATTCATACTGGATTATAATACCTCCACAGTTATTACCATCAGACTGTAAACACTACACACGCTGCAGATTCATACCGGATTATAATCTCTCCACAGTTATTACCGTCAGACTGTACACACTACACACGCTGCAGATTCATACCGGATTATAATCTCTCCACAGTTATTACCGTCAGACTGTAAACACTACACACGCTGCAGATTCATACTGGATTATAATCCCTCCACAGTTATTACCGTCAGACCGTACACACTACACACGCTGCAGATTCATACTGGATTATAATCACAGGCCCTCTGAACTTTCACTTTCTGAGCTCCTGATGTAAGACTCCTGATTCAGAGTTCAGAGGCTTCAGAAGAATCTAAATCGGGCGATCTGTTTGAGCTGGTTTGATGACTTCCTGCTGTTAGCATCATGCTAACCGGTGGTGTATATGTTTTAATACTTGTTGGCTACAGTTGCTAAATAAGTTAAAACAAATAAGTAAATATGTAAGTTTTTAGTTAAAGGTGTGTTCGTTTTCACAGAGTTCGTTTTGTCTCCAACCATTCACCACCCCCTCACCCTCCTCAGAAAGACTTCATCATTCCCTTCACCCCCTCCTCTCTCCCTCCGTCCTGATTCACCCGCTTTTATTGGGCTGCTGCAGCGCTAACGACCACTTCCCCCCTCAGCGCCAGCAAAACAAACCCAGAGAGCATGTGCATGTGTGCGGAGCCGCAGATCTAGTGCACTCCTGGCCAGGGACTTTCCAGGCCAAACCTCATCCAGGAGGAGTCAGCTGTTCTGCAGGAGCGCGTGAGTGTGTAAGTGTGTGTGTAAGTGTGTGCTACGGGGGTCACGGGCTGGCGTTCAGAGGACGTTCGGGGTCAGGTCACTTCACACAGGCGCCAACAAGCTCCGTAAAAAGACCAAAGTGGATCAAGAAAAGACTGCAAGACCAAAAGCCAGAGGACTCGGTCTGCTGATGTGACTCCACTTGGAGTTAAAAACAGTCTCCCGGCTACTGTACGGGCCGAGCTGCCGCTGTGTTTCCTGACTGGGATGTGCCGTAGTGGCGTGCGCTGACACCGCGCCCGCCGCCTTTTGAAATTCAGTTTTTATCGCTCTTACTATTTTTTTAGTTAGCGTTAAGCAGCTATATGCTAATCCTCTGAGCTCAGTCTCTTCAGCATTGACCGGCATGTGGAGCGAATTTTGCCGAAGTCACCGCTGATCGATTTCTTCTCTAAAGGAATACGGTTGTTTGCCGAATCCGGGCGCCGCTGGCCAGTTCACGCTTTTGAACATACTGTAGTGACCCACTACTGCGTGGTGGACACAGGGGAGCCATGGCCATGCATGGAGCCTTACAGGAGCTCTGATGGACGATGTCTTTGGTGCTAACATGTCATTGGTGTCAGAAGTGGGATCTTACCATTGATACAAGATCTAGAGCAGGAGATCAAAGAATGATCCCAGTCATGGACTTTAGAAGCCCCGTGGGGAGGACTTGCGATGATGCCAGCGGAGAAAGCAGCCCGAGACTCCACAGCAGATGGCGGTCACTGTGGACCTGCCCCAGGAGCAGCCTGGGGGCCTGGCGACAGGTCCCTGACAGTGATGCCCAGGTGCAGTCGGCCAAGGATCGGGCCTCCATCCCTCCTCGTCCCCGCTGAGTAGACGTTCCTTACACAGCATTTAAAGAGAGCTCCTTGGAAGCCCAGTCCATCGGAACGTTCTCCAGGGAAGCAAAACCGGTTTGTCTCTGGCCTCGCTTGTACACCTGCAGGGCATGGGTCAAGCATGGGGTTGTTCTTGCAGCGCGCAGACCCTGGATTGTGCTGGACGGGTGGTGGTCTGGCAGTGATGGAGGAGGCGGAGCTATAATGATTTCCTCATGAAGCTCAATCTGAGATACCACATCACTCACACACCTGTCTCTACCATACCTCCCTCTCTCTCCCTCGGTCTGGGCTGACCACATCAGTGCAGTGGGAAGATGGAGACAGGTCTGAGTCAGCACAGCATGTTCCCATGTATAGTGGGCAACGCACACACACTCAAGCCTGTATTCCTGCCACTGTGGGGTCTTTCACTCACACGCTCTTATTCATGCTGAGGATGCATATTCCCAAACCATGTTTACTAACAGTTCTGCTACACGAGTCAAACCCAGCAGGGTCTAGAAAGTATTGTGGGCCAGGTTTGGGATGATTTGGGTTAGGGATGATTAGGATTGGGCTTGGGTTTGTTATCTAATGAGTGCTCACCAGATCTTATGGTGTTATGTACCAAAAGAGTCATAATTCATATTTTATCTGACCCTCCACTTGACCCCTTGGTGCTTGAACAGGTTGTTTTTTGTTACTGTGTCTTTAAGAGATATGTAAATGAGCTCTGTTCTGATTGGCTGCCCTATATAGCACATCATTCCGAAAGCAGCCCAGGCTGAAACACTACTTTATATCTTTAAAACTATAACAGCCTTACATGTGACAGTCTTGGTTTTTGTGACATCACAAGTTCCGGCTGCCTTCTTTCCATAAATCACATCAATCTTCAGAGCGATAAAGAAACTTGTGTTATTCCATGATCTGGGATCATGGGTCCCCATGAAGAGATAAATACATACACAAGCAACCATAAACACATCCATCTGCCTGCTACGGCCCGTGTCCCCTGACTGCACCCTCACCTGATGTCCACACAGGCCCTTATATACCACAGCACCCATCCAGGTGTGTTAGCTTTGCTGACTCTAGCCGGCCCGCAGTCTTAGGCCGCTATGATGTCATGGTCACTCGATAGCCCTGCCATCTGAGCAGTCCTGGTCCTTCCTGCCCAGAGGCTCCGGCTTTGAAGTGCCCGGGCAGTGGATGAAGTCATGTGGGTGAGTCAGCAAGGCAGAAGTAACGAAAACACACAGTGAGCGGAGCACAGGGGTTCAGGCGAGGTACGGCAGACGCCGTGCCAGTCGGAGAGCAGCCGTCTCCATTGTCTCGGCTCATGTGGGGAATTCCCACGATTTCTCAAACTTACGGGATTATCCAATCACTGAGATCCAAACAGAGTCATTCCGGGCGGTTTGGTGTGAGTGGTTCACTGTAGAGACTCGGACGTCTTTACTACCGAAGCCACCGCTGGCCAGTGTCTCCCGAGTTTACCCGGGATGCTGATGAGGGAAGGAATGGTGAAAGAGGAAAAGCTTACGTCCAGCATGTACCTCTCCTCCATCTCCGCTTCTCCAAACCACCACAGCTCTGTGTCTCAGGTCATACCCATCTCATGCAGGGACTTTCTCTGAGGGAGCTTTTAAAGGTGGACGTCTGGTTACCTTCACCGCCACTGGGAACAGCCATACCACTCTAAACAACTCTTCACATACTAACCATTTATTCATCCAGACATTTCACAGAATCCCCCTTTAGGAAAAATGAGCAACTGAATGTTTTCCCCGGAGTTGCATTCAGGTGTTTGTGTCTGTGGTGGTGTCGGTGAAGAAGGCGACGCAGGAAACACTGGGCTTCAAAAGCCAATGAGGGACAAATGCTCTTTTACTGAACAGGCAGGAGGAGAGAACCAGCACTCAGCGCTAACCAAGCACAGCAGGCAGGTCACCTCTGGCCAGGTAGTCTCCGTACCAGACACCTTGACCCTACTGGGCTTCCTAACTCGCTAACAGGAGCAGTGTACAACGTTAGGGAGAATATATGATCAGAGAAAAGACTAAAATACACAAAACTACATTCAGCTTCTTATTCAGATTTACCCATTCCACCTTAAATAGTGCAGCATTTCCATTCTGGCTCTGACATTCAGCTTCTTATTTAACATCTTACTGCTCAGAATTTTCCATTCCACCTTAAATGGTATAGGAGTTACAGTATGGTGTTGACATTCAGCTTCTTATTTGCCAGCCTCCTGTTTAAATTTACCCATTCCACCTTAAATAGTGCAGCAGTTTCATTCTGGCACTGACATAACAATTCTGTTGCACCAGTCAGTGGCTCTGACATTCAGCTTCTTATTCCTCAGCTTCTTGCTCAGATTTTTCTGTTCCACCTTAAAAGGTGCAGTGTTTCCACTGTGGCACTGACATTCAGCTTCCTATTCTCCCGCTTCCTGTTTGAATTTTTCCATTCCACCTTAAATCATGCAGTGTTTCCACTCTGGCACTGACATTCAGCTTCTAATTCTAACTGTTGTTGTTCGAATTTCCCTGTTCCACCTTAAATGGTGCAGTTTTTACATTGCATTGTTGACGTTCAGGTTCTGGTTGAACTTTCCCGCTCCACCTTAAATGGTAGCAGTTATTATAATGCCTCAGGTTCCAGAATATAACTACAGGACCATTTAAGGTGGAGCGGGGAATTCGAACCAGTCTGTTGCGCTGCTCCTGTTCACTGTGCGCAGGCTGACCAGGCTGTGTGTACAGGTGGCTGACTGGCCCTCTTTGAGCTCGGCCCTCACCTGAACCGTACCTGAACCGGACCTGAGCCGCCCGTGCGAGCTGTGAAAAGGCCTCAGAGATCTATTTAGGGTCTGTTTGACTCTGCCCTGCTCTATTTCCCCCTGTGGTCTGACCGTAGTGGGCCGTTTGGCTCCGCTCCCCCTGCGGCTCCTATCCAAGGCCTGCATTCCATTCGGGCGAGAGAGGGAGAAGTGTTACAGCAGCTCGGCTGCAGCTCACACCGCGCCGAAAACACCGTCCAGCTGACCAGGCTGGGGGCGCTCCGTTTAGAGGCGCAGGGGAAAAATCCCCCAAATCCTGAAAAACAGCCGAGACAGGCACGCTAGGCGAAACCTCCCCCGTGCCCACCTCCTCGTCCACACGGCTGCCCGGAAATGAGCCGTAGCTTTCACACAGGAGAGACACAACATGTCCCTGCACCACAAAAACAACCCCTCACACACGGAGACGTTTTGGAAAATAGATCCACTCCAAGCCACGCTGATCCTTGAGTGGTTTCAGGTTCGGATTTGGCTCTGACTCCGACGGGCTTGACTCGTTTGCCTAAAGGAGGTGCTATAAATAAGATGTTTGTGTCTATACTGTGTCCAAATACCTTCGAGACCGTGAGGGGCGTCCAAAAGCAGGTTATGGAAAACACAGAATCCGACTGCCTGCCATGTGTCCCCACTTCCCGACTGAACTGAGCTTATTTATGACCATGTCCACCACAGTAATAAATTACTATCGAAATCACGGCTAGCTCCCACCTACCTCTCCCAAATGGGATGGCTTGGGCTCTGGATCGGCGCACGCCAGCTCTGGAGAGAGGCTGAATGTGTTTAGCTGTACGAGCCTGTACACCCTGAACACAGGCCATAGAACCTACTGACATTCCGAGAACCTCAAACGGGTCCTCCAAACCCTGCATTACCAAAGCAGGACGGCAAACGGCCGATTCCAGAGCTGTTACAGGACAGGCTCATTAATATTCACACCCCAACATTCACACACCACCACGACGGAGCTACAGAACCAACATGGTGGACTACGTGGAGAACTCCAGCGTTCCAGGCTGGGAAGGATCCCACCTGTCAGCGGTACATGGTGGATGTTGTTCTTTAATCCAGGCTGGAGTTCTTCCTGTTCACCAGCTTCCTAATCCAATGTTCCGTTCCACCTTAAATACTGCAGCTGGTACAGGAACCAGAATGTCCCGCAGCTCCATTTAAGGTGGAACAGAGAATTCCCAACACAAGCTGGAGAACAGGAACTCCAGCTCCCACATCTTTAACAGGATCCCGGAACACCTTTAATCCTGCAGTCTGCACATTCCACTCCGGACAGATTCCCAAACCTCTCTGGACAACTTGGAGCAGCTCCGCTCAGCGTCTGACCCTGAAGAGACTGAAGAGAGGAGCAGCTCCACCTTTATTAGCACCACCACCCCAACAGCAGCCTGTAAGTAGCAGCCATGCTGTGTGATTGTATCCGTGTGTCGCGGTTGGAGCAGATCATCCTAAACTAGGAATGGACTGGGAGTGGACTGGGAGTGGACTAGGAGTAGACTGGGAATGGACTGGGAGTGGACTGGGAGTGGACTGGGAATGGACTGGGAGTGGACTGGGAGTGGATTGGGTATGGACTGGGTATGGACTAGGATTGAACTGGGAGTAGACTGGGAATGGACTGGGAGTGGACTGGGAATGGACTGGGAGTAGACAGGGAGTGGACTGGGAGTGGACTGGGAGTGGACTGGGAGTGGACTGGGAGTGGACTGGGAGTGGACTGGGAATGGACTGGGAGTGGACTTGGTATGGACTGGGTATGGACTGGGAGTAGACTGGGAATGGACTGGGAGTAGACTGGGAATGGACTGGGTATGGACTAGGATTGAACTGGGAGTGGACTGGGTGTAGACTGGGAGTAGACTGGGAGTGAACTGGGTGTAGACTGGGAGTGGACTGGGAGTGGACTGGGTATGGACTAGGATTGAACTGGGAGTGGACTGGGAATGTAATTCGTTAAGTAATTAGCTGCAGTGATTAATGAGGTCGTTGGTATTTGGGTTTAGACCGAACGTCAGACTGCTAGGGGTTAATGGATGTGTGGTTGGAAATGTGTCTGTTTATTATTAGTTTGTTACACATGTGCCAGACCCATCCGCACCCACACACACTCACTCAGCCACACGCGCTGCGCTGGTTCCTCTGCGAGAGATCACAGGCTGTGTATTTGTTTTGTTGTGGTTCGAGTCTTGTGGGAGAAGCGAGCAGATGTGTGTTTGGTGGGGGGTGAATGGTAAAGGAGTGAGGGTCCTCGGTCTGTAGTCAGCTGCTGCTCTGGTCTTCGTATTAGGTGGTGTTGCACCGTGTGCTCCGGTGCTCCGGGGTGGGGTCTGTTTTTCCGGGGTCTCTTGTCCGTATAGCGTAACGTGGTCAAGCCTGATGTAGCGGCTGCGTTGGAGTCGAGCGTGTAAATCGTTTCCACATGAGTGTGTCATCGTACAGTGTATTGATCCACTGTTACTAGAACGAGAGCTGCTGCTCTTGGGCTCCCCCTACAGGTGTGGAGTGTATTTCCCTGTACTCCATTGGCTGCTCATGTTTAACTGTACACATGCTTCGGTTGATGGGTTAAAGGTACGTGATCTGGATCCCCTGTACACACGTCACCTGTAGTGTCCATATACCTGCATGAAGCGTGTGCACAGGTAGGGGAGTCGGATTCTGCCAGGTAATCGGAATTTGGCATGATGACACACCTGCGTAGTAAGAGAGGGAGTGGGAGTGATGTGTTCCAGGACTTCACTACAGGAGCTCTAAACTTTCAGGCCTTATTTGTGGCGAGCTGGACAAAGACCTCGGCAGGCAGCGTGAAATAGGACTGAGGAATTCTCAGCATCCGGAAAATCTACAAAACTCCGTAAGACAGGGACACGGATACGGTTCCAGCCTAGAGTCACATCCTTCTAGCTCTCGCTAACCAGTGAAGTCCAGTCCCAGATTCCTTCTATCCGGTCTCTCGCTTCATCTTTCTTTTTCTCCGTTCTTCCCTCTGCCAGGATGTGCATGCTGGGAACACCGAGCTAGCTTCTTCTTGTAGCTGCTGAAGATCCGTAGTTGTTGGCGTGTGACGTGGTAAAAGGTCTGGAACACGCTCCCCCAGAGTTACACAGCGCTGTAGCGTGTATTCCGGGTCCGGATTGGGAATGCAAAAATCAGCCTGATCAGTGTTTTCTTGGTGTGGTCCCCACACAGGGATAAATACCCACCGCACACACGCAGGCGGATCCTGCGCTGTTAGTCATTAGCTGTATGACTGTCATTGTTTTGAACGCCTTTGTCCCGGTTCTGCCGGCGGCTCCGTAATGTACACATGAGAGATGATTCACTTTGCTGATGTGTTGAACAGCAGCCTGCAGGCTTTTCACTAATCACTGTACGTGTGCTGAGGGCTGAGCGGAAACGGCGCGCGTGTAATGGGATTACAACAGCTCCCCAAAAAACACAACACTTCCTGAGAAATGGGAAAAAGGTGTCTGGATAAAAGGATACACAACAGGCCTGACACATGGATGACCTTCGACCTAGAAATACTGCTATCTGGAGACACTCTGGAGCTACTAAACATTTCAGACCTGATCCTAAACTTTTATCATACGACCCACACGCTCATTCTGACAGACTGTAATACACTACAGGAAGCGTAGGGGGCGATAACCTGCCCCTTTAGCTCTTCTTTCTCTCCTTCCTTTTCATCCTTTTTGCTCGCCCTCAACTTTTTTCTTTTTATTTACTTAAACCCCTCTCTCTCTTTTTTTTGTGTCTCTCTCTCTGACTCTCGCTCTCCCTCTCTCTCTCTCTCTCTCTCTCTCTCTCTCTCTCTCCCTCTCTCTCTCTGTCTCTCTGACTCTCTCTCTCCGTCTCTCTGACTCTCTCTCCCTCTCTCTCGCTCTCCCTCTCTCCCTCTCTCCCTCTCTCTCTCTCCCTCTCTCTGACTCTCTCTCTCTCTCTCTCTCTCTCTCCCTCTCTCCCTCTCTCTCTCTGTCTCTCTCTGTCTCCCGCCACCCCTCTCTCTCTCTGTCTCTCTCTCTCTCTCCCCCCACCCCTCTCTCTCTCTGTTTATACAGTCAGATGGAGGGTGAATAGTTCTGAGTTGATGATAATATCCGCTGGTGATAACCCCAAACTGCATCACGGTGCTCCACCGGCCTCCACTCACAAATAACCCGCGGCTCCGGCCTTTATTACAGCAGCAGGCAGATCCTCGTCTCCGGGCCGAGCGAGCGAGCGAGCGAGCGAGCGAGCGGAGGAAACCTTCTGATATTAAACAGAGGGACGGGGTGCTCTCCATATCCAACCACAGCCTAGTCTAATCTCTCTCTCTCTCTCTCTCTCTCTCTCTCTCTCACTCTCTCACTCTCTCTCTCTCTCTCTCTCTCTCTATTTCTCTCTCTCTTTCTCTCTCTCTCTTTCTCTCTCTCTCTCTCTCTCTCACACTCTCTCTCTCTCTCTCTCTCCCCCTCTCTCTCACTCTCACTCTCTCTCTCTCTCTCTCTCTCTCTCTCTCTCTCTCTCTCTCTCTCTCTCTCTCTCTCCCTCTTTCTTTTGTATTTGGTGTTTTGTATTTTGCCTATATATTTTGTCTTCCCCTCTCACCCTCCCGCTCTCTCCCACCGTCTGTCCCCCTCTCTCCACCCCTCCCTCGGTCTCTCTCTCTCTCTCTATCTCTCTCACACACACTTTCTCTTTCTTTTTGTCCACATGGCAACCTTCTTTGTTTCTCTCTCCTTTTTCTCTGATTTCTGTATCCTTCTCTAACCCTCTCTCTGCTGTTTCTCTTTCTGTCTGTATGTGTGTGTGTGTGAGTGTGTGTGAGTGTGTGTGTGTGTATGTGTGTGTGAGTGTTTGTGTGAGTGTATGTGTGTGTGAGTGTGAGTGTTTGTGTTTGTGTGTGTGTCTGAAATCTGAAATTGTGTGAGCTAAACAAACGAGTCAGTGAGATTAGACCTGGTGATGTATGGAGTTCTACAACCTTCTCCAGCCTGAAGAGCATCAGCGGCTTCTCTGAGGCTCTGAGGTCTGATCACGGTCTGATCCTCCAGGCACCGTATATAGACATGGAACCCATAGTGCTCCGGTCCACACCACCCAGGTAGACCCTGGGCTGCAGGTCTAGGTGACCCCTGCTTCATACCAGAATTCAACATCAGCTTTCCTCAGAGCCCACCCGAGCCCTACGGTCTGATGATCTGACTCTGATCTGACTTTACTGATACAGATGTGTATAGCAGTCCTGCAGCTGGAGCACTGTGGCCGATCTAAGGGTCAGTCTGCAGCCATGCCGGCGGTCCCCTCTGTAGCTGGAGTGAACTAAAGTGTGACTCTTACACTCATCAGCCCTCAAGGCCGCCCGTGGGCCGTGTGGTCCACCAGCTTGGTCTGTTGTGTTAAACACGGGTCAGATGTTCCTGTGTGCACAGATAACGGCTCCCTCCTCAGCCTGCAGGTGGTGCGTATCTCTGCCACATGTTAAAGGTCAGCCTGATAAGACCGATGCGTCATTTTGTTTAAACACCACCATTACAACCGGGAAGTGATACTCCAACCAGGCGAGTCATCATAGCCAACATGTACACCTTCATAATCCCTTCATAATCCATATTACCTACTTTATATCACTACTCTGAAGTTTACAGTAGATACTGGATAATTCATAGTGGATACAAAATAATTCATAGTAGATACTGAATAATTCATAGTGATTTCTGAATAATTCATAGTAGATACTGAATAATTCATAGTGGATTTTGAATAATTCATAGTAGATACTGAATAATTCAAAGCGGATACTGAATAATTCATAGTAGATACTGAATAATTCATAGTAGATACTGAATAATTCATAGTAGATACTGGATAATTCATAGGGGATACTGAATAATTCATAGTAGATACTGAATAATTCATAGTAGATACTGGATAATTCATAGTAGATACTGAATAATTCAAAGCGGATACTGAATAATTCATAGTGGATACTGAATAATACATAGATACTGGATAATTCATAGTAGACACTGAATAATTCATAATAGATACTGAATAATTCATAGTGGATACTGAATAATTCATAGTAGATACTGAATAATTCATAGTAAATACTGAATAATTCATAGTAGATACTGGATAATTCATAGTAGATACTGAATAATTCATAGTAGATACTGAATAATTCATAGTGGATACTGAATAATTCATAGTGGATACTGAATAATACATAGATACTGGATAATTCATAGTAGATACTGAATAATTCATAGTGGATACTGAATAATTCATAATAGATACTGAATAATTCATAGTGGATACTGAATAATTCATAGTGGATGCTGAATAATTCATAGTAGATACTGAATAATTCATAGTAGATACTGGATAATTCATAGTGGAAACTGAATAATTCATAGTAGATACTGAATAATTCATAGTGGATGCTGAATAATTCATAGTAGATACTGAATAATACATAGTAGATACTGGATAATTCATAGTGGATACTGAATAATTCATAGTAGATACTGAATCATTCATAGTGGATACTGAATAATTCATAATAGATGCTGAATAATTCATAGTGGATACTGAATAATTCATAATAGATACTGAATAATTCATAGTGGAGACTGATCTGCAGATCTACATATTAAAATATAGAATATTGTAATTAATCTCCTGTTTATTATGTAATTCCTTTTTAACACCAGGACACGAGGGCATAGCGCCCCCTCTGAGCCGTACGTGCTGGCGGAGCGGGAAGCCCCCGACCTGTGGCTGGGTGTTTGGAGTTTAGGGCCTATTTTCAGATCGTTCTCCTGCAGAACCGGATTAAAATGGGACACAAACATGATCCTGTGGCTTCGCATGTGGGTCCAGCGGGAGTGGAGCAGGACTGCTTACATCAGGGCCGTCATGGTCAGTGTACACGCTCGTCACGGATGACTCAGGGTGCATGACGGATCATTCTAGAACGGCCACCAGAGTAAAAACAGAAATGTTGTTTTTCACTTTTTCTTTTTTTAATCTTACAGATGACTTATTTACTGAGGGCACTGTGAGTAAGGGTCAGTCCACGTCCTCGGTGCCTCTATCAGCCGCTACATGTCACTCCAGAGAGGTCAGTGAGACACCAGAGAGGTCAGTGAGACACCAGAGAGGTCAGTGAGACACCAGAGAGGTCAGTGAGACACCAGAGAGGTCAGTGAGACACCAGAGAGCGACACCAGAGAGGTCAGTGAGACACCAGAGAGGTCAGTGAGACACCAGAGAGGTCAGTGAGACACCAGAGAGGTCAGTGAGACACTAGAGAGGTCAGTGAGACATCAGAGAATGAAACCAGAGAGGTCAGTGAGACACCAGAGAGGTCAAGGAGACACCAGAGAGGTCAAGGAGACACCAGAGAGGTCAGTGAGATACCAGAAAGGTCAGTTAGACACTAGAGAGGTCAGTGAGACACTAGAGAGGTCAGTGAGACACCAGAAAGGTCAGTTAGACACTAGAGAGGTCAGTGAGACACTAGAGAGGTCAGTGAGACACTAGAGAGGTCAGTGAGACAGTATCAACCAGCTTTCTTTGTAATAAGCCTGTAATAAGCCTGTAATAAGCCTGTAATAAGCCTGTAATAGGCCTGTAACACACTGGTGTTCATAAAGAGTTAACAGAGAAGTTAAAATCCGCTGTGCGTTTCTTCTTCTCCTCCAGAGCTGTGTTTACCAAACTCTGACAAGTTATAAATAAAGTTATAAATAACGTTATAAATAAAGTTGCTTTGTCCATCAACCTTTCAAGTCAGGCCATGTATACACGTACCAGCGCTAACAGACTGAACCGCTTAGCGTGTAGGAGCTCAGGAATGAACTGGCTCCACGGTGAAGCGGGTTCTGTACCGCGTAGCGTGTTTACGCTCAGACCAGAGAACCGTGTAGTGGCGGTAGAGTCGTATCACTGTGACAGGGAGGCCACGCCTCCTGCAGGAATGCACTGACTGAGCAGCTTAAGCAGCTTTTCAGGTGGTTGCTAGTGTTTATGCTCTGCGGTTGCTACGGTGTTCTAGGTGGTTGTTAGGGTCTTGCTAGGTGGCTGCAATGGCATCAAATGAGTTGCCTGGGGAAGGCTAGGTGGTTGCTATGGTATCCCAGATGGTTGCTAGATTGATGCAATGGTATCCCTAATGGTTGTTAGGATGGTTTGCAATCATATCCCAGGTGGTTGCTAAGTGAGATGCTAGGTGGCTGCTCTGGTATCCCAGGTGGTTGCTAAGTGAGATGCTAGGTGGCTGCTCTGGTATCCCAGGTGTTTGCTAGGTGGGATGCTAGGTGGCTGCTCTGGTATCCCAGGTGGTTGCTAAGTGAGATGCTAGGTGGCTGCTCTGGTATCCCAGGTGGTTGCTAAGTGAGATGCTAGGTGGCTGCTCTGGTATCCCAGGTGGTTGCTAAGTGAGATGCTAGGTGGCTGCTCTGGTATCCCAGGTGGTTGCTAGGTGAGATGCTAGGTGGCTGCTCTGGTATCCCGGGTGTGTACTAGGTGGTATGCTAGGTGGCTCTGGTTTCATGGATTTGGTATCCTCTGGATCATGAGGAATCATCTTCACACATGCTCAGACCACCACGGAGTTCTGACCTTGACCCCACAGAAAGTCTCCGGGAGGACTGGAGAGGTCAGTCTTTTACTAAACAGCCGATGACAGCCCAGTCCAGCGTCTGACGTCTGCTCTGACAGTCCCGCTATTCTAACTGGGTTAAAGGTCACCGCTACAGTTCTGCAAACCCCTTCCTAGAAACTGAGATCAGATGGCTCATCTTCCTGTTTATCTGTGATGACTGAGAAACATGACTGGAACTTTCGTTCCTGCACCCAGGAGCTTCCAAACAAGCGACTTCAAGGTCTGTGTGTGGACGCCCGCGTGCACCTCAAGGCCGCCTAATCAAAAAGTGCTTACGGGAAATCCGCGTGAGCTTCAGCTGTGATCCCGCAGCCACGTAGAGAGACGAAGGCTGCCGGAGTCTGTTCTGTCAGACTGAGAATCATCTAGATATCATTCCTCATAACACCGAGAATCAGCCCGGTAGGATGGGGTTCTCTGACCCTGCTGTAGGCCACGGAGCCTCCACATCTCTGACACTGAGATGGAGAAATTAATCTGATGTAAATGTAAGTACACCCATCATCAAAAGAACAGCCGCACCCAGAAGGAATCAGCCAACAGCAGTGAAGCTCGGTGTGTGGGTGTGACATGGTGAGACATGTTAATGA